>JBCJKH010053818.1:38198-68796 GCA_039877255.1 Loriculus beryllinus
CCTCTTTTTTTCATCCCTCTTCCTTTTCTCCAGTTGCCTGCCCCTATCATTTTTCACTCACCCCCCTCACCTCTCTTTCCCCATTCCCAGAGCAATCCTGTCTCTCTAGTTGCCTGTATCAGACAACTCCTTCCTAGCCCATGGGGAAAACCAGCAGCAGAGCAACCCTCCCCAGAGCAGATCCCATGACTGGGAAGAAAGACCCCTTCTCAGTCTCATTTGTTAACATGCTTTCCCAAGCCATGCCTGAATGCCTCCTCACCTTCTATGGAGGGATGAGCACACCAAGCACAGGAAGCCTGAGCAACCTCCTCAGGAGGCCTCCAGAGCCTTTGAGCCAGAAGCCTCTAGCTCCATCAATACCTTCTGGGAGGCTGCAGGAGCAGCCCAGCTCCACTCCAATCTTGGTAATGGCATTTTACTCCCAGAAAGCCTCCCAAGTAGCACAGCTCCTCACCCCAGACAGGCTGCTATGCTCTGCCCCTGGGTAGTGCTCAACTGCTGCCACACTGCAGCACGTCACTGCATTAGGGTTACTCACTGTTGGGAGAGCAACCCAGCTCTGAGACCCTCTGTGCAGAAAGGCACTACATCCTGCACTGCTTACAGCAGGATGCAAGTTTCATGAGGGTGTAATCCGGTTCATTAAAATTAACAGTCAAATGGACCCACATTACTTCTTCAGGCAGACACAGCAGTGAGTGCAAAACAGATCTTGAGGCCAGGTCCAGGGAAGTGAGCTCTGGCATGGGGAAACCATGGGAGACCACCGCCGAGGCAGAAGGAGCACCTTCTGAAGCTGTGGTCGCTGAGCTTCCAGCTTTTAATACACCCCTTGTTTGATTTTTGGCACTATTTGTACAACTCCAGCAGAAGGAGAAACTGAGGTAGCGGTGTTTGACTTGTCCAGTTTTTAGCTATGAGTTCAAGTTATGGCATCTATATGGATTATGATTTAGTGCCTGATAAAATTGACTCAGAGTTGCCCATGAACTTGGCCATAAATACCAAGATCTGCATTCAAAATGCTTTGGAGTGCAGTACACATATATCTTTAGTGAACCACTACTGCAATTTCTGCTGTATCTTGTGTTGTAAGCTTTCTACACTTTTCTGTCCTTCTATTTTGTTTTTTCACGCTTTCCCTTTGTAGTAAAAACTACTTAATCTCAGGTCTGCATTCCTCCTTCTCCCTGTTTTGGTGACTTTTCAGTAAGTATTTGATACTTGGAGAATTACTTCATCCAACATAACATGATTGCCTGAATCCCAGTGCTCCGACAAAGATTGATGCTGGCACATAATCTGGAGTATGAAAAGTAGTGTCATCAGTGTCAGAGAAATGACCCACGTACCTCCAGTGAAGTACCTGTGTAAAACTCCCTGGGAGTCCTAAATCTCTGACAAGGCAGCGCTGCAGCCATCCTGCTGAAATACAGCTTGGAGATGGTACCTGCTACACAGCCACAGAAACACATCAGTTCTTACCAACAGCAAGAGCTTCAGCCATGAACGTGCGGTCTCCTGAGATGAAATTCACCACGATGGCAAGGGAATTCTCTCTCACGTCTCCTTTCAAGGGCTATGGCTTCAAGACTCCAGCCCTACAACTAACGACAATACTGATTTAGGAGGAATCATGCTAAGCCCTGTGATGTTTTTCACTATAAGGCAGTGCATGACTGGGTTTTGGTGGTTTTTTTAAGAGGTCACCTTACCAATTCTGATCCGGCCTGATCACACGTGATCTTTTCATATCAAATCACATCCAGGTGTTGGGATGACTTTTTAGATACAAAGGTGAGAAGGACTCTACACACAAATACAAAATCATACATATCCTTAAAGCCTTTATTTTAATGCAAAATAAACCAGGTAAAATTTATATAGCCATATGTAACAAAAGATTAAAATCTCAGAGGTGGTACTAGAAAAAAAACCTCTCAAATTTTGTGTTGAATTTCTCCCCCAAAACAATCGCACATGATTTTACTTTAAGTTTCGCTTAAACACGCAGATATTGTCGGGATCACAAACACCACTCTCTCCCTCACAATAACAGAACGATGTCTTAGAAAGCCTTCTTTTCTGTGCAGATAGTGAATAGCGCTTCCAATTCTGCACTTAAGGCTTAAAGACTCTGCACAACTACTGTGATGGAGATGGTGTAGGCCCTTCTGGAAGTGCAAAGCAGCCCCTGCTCAGAGCAGTGTCAGGATGTGGCCCTGGCAGAGCAGCCGGCAGGATTCACTCACAGTACTAACTCTCTGACAAACAAATCTGTGACGGCTGGGAGGAGGAGGTAGCACAATTCATCTGTAAAAAAATTAGGCAGCATGTGAAGCTATTTGTAGATCAGGAAGCTGGAGTGAATTGGAATTCAGGGCTGCATGCACTCTGAAAAGGCAGAAGCCTTTTCTTTTTCTTTAATGCTTAGTTCCCCACCCCCCCCTTTTTTTTTTTTCCCTGCAATGGGCAATTGCTATTTCTTTATGCATTCGAGAGGTACCTAGAGACTTCAGCATCATAATATATCACAATGGTCATGTCAGCTTGCAAGCCAAGACCATGGCTCACTAGTGGGTGGTCACTCAGAAAATCCACAGGCTCTCTTTCTATCTCTTAATCTTTCAACTGCTGGGCCCGGCTGGCCCCGAGCCAGAGCCAGAAAGGCAGGCTGCACACCACCAGCTCAGGAAACCAAAGCCTGCAGGTCCACGTGAGAGCGGGCCGCTCTCCCCCTCGTCCCGACTCCCGCTCGCACGCACGCTAACTGCACGCTGCTCCTGGGGCAAACCCCAACTCTCCCTTCACACCCACTACGTCAGCAACTTCACTGCTGGACTGGCACATTTTGGATGAGGGAGCGCGAGGCAATTACGTGTCAAGAGCATTTCAGACTCATAATTTTTCCCAAACATATGGACATATGGGGAAAAGAACAACTTGTTACTTAACGGCTCTTTTGGATTTTGCAAGTGTGTATTTTCAACCGTCAGTTGTAGCACCTCGTGAATTCTGCACGGTACATATTTTTCCACAATATGGTGCTAAAATCATACATTTTACACTGCAGAGAAGCTGACTATATATACTGTAGTTACATGTTATACTTTTGAAAATACCGTACCTCTACCAGATATTATGCCAGCAAATGGCAATTTTCTCCCAGAACAATGGCACCAGAGATCGATGAGATGCTCTGTAATACTTTTTGGTGTTGTTCTCCCAGTTAGGTCAGACTGTTCTTCGCCCCTCACCTGTAGGGTGCATCCATACATTACACTTTCTTTTTTTCCCCCTTTTTTCAGAAGACGCTCTGGACTAATCTAACAGCAGAAGCATCATTTAATAATCTGCTGGGTAAGATTTACAGCTCAGGTGGTGTTTCGTTGATCTGTCCACCTCAACCAAGCGGAGCCAATGCAGTCAAGGGGAGCTCTTAAAAAGAGATTCAGGTTACGGGGAGACAATTGCGCAGGTCCTTCAAAGGCTAAAAATAACGCAGGAGCTGTTTCCATCCAGATTTTATTTGGCCCTGGCTCTTGAAACACTGTAAGTAAGTACTGTTCACTGTGACGCCATCTGAAGGGTTAGTTGAGAGTGATTTACAAAGGCAGCAGTTTATATTCAGAGCTGTTCTTGTGGCCTGGCTTGATAAAGCCACTGTCACAAACCTATTAGTTTCTTTACAGCTGGATCAAATGTATCAGGGGTTATATTTCAAGGAGGGAAAGGAAAGTATTTTAATTTGTTTTCGCTTCACTTTCAGCGGGCCTTCATAACACCAGCGGCTGCCCTGTGGCTGCCAAGTCCTGGCTCAGTATCCTGCAGCATCTAAAACTCTTTGAGAGAAGTACAAGGCTGTGTACAGCACGTACACTACAGGCAGAGTTTCCTTGGGGAATGTGCCTTATTTATGGAGGGTACCGAGAGACGTCCAGCCTTACATTCAACCCTCCCTCCAGGGGTTTTTCCCTCCTACATTACTAGGGAAGAGGGCAGAAAGACATGGAACAAGAACTGAACTTGCTCCATAATCAGTTGCATTCCTCTCCCTCTCTCCCTCCCACCAATGCTTCCTCCTGACTGGATTTAGAGCTGTGCCTGCCCCTGCCCCCAGGGAGTCCAGCCCTAGGTCTGAATCATGGAGATGTTCTCCCACACCTCCAAAGCTGTCTCCTCTCCCCTGCTTCCCAGCCTGGCTGGTGGGTACAGATTGGTGTGAATGCAAATGACAGTCTGCTGGGCAGCTGCAAATGCTCCCCAGGCCTCAGGGTTATGCCAGTCTCTCACCAGCATTAGCAGAACAGAAGAAACGTTGGCTGGGTTTAAACACTGCTTCTCATCAGTGCCATTACCACCGGTGGTGGCTACTGGAAAGCAGCAGCATGCAGACCCACCATGCCCTGGGCCTTCCAGAACTCTTACTCTAACAAACCCTTTTCCCAGGGGTATCTAGGAAAGGGACATGATCCTAGCAGGGCAAACCTCCCTGGTGATATTTAATACCTGGGAAGTGACCTACGTGATTTAATCTGTTGCATACCAAAGGTGTCAAGAAGACATCAAAGAAATCCTTGTGCTTAATGCGTGCCCAGGTCACAGTCTCTCCCTGACGAGGAGAGGAGCCCAAATGGCTTAATAGCACTCTGCTATCAAGGCAGAAGTTGAGGAATTAAGGGCACTTGGAAACCTCTCAAAATGTATTTCTAGGTGACAAGACCGTATGGTTTCCCTGGGACAAAACCCTTGAGACAAAGCTTTGCACAGCCATGGCCCTCCTGGGCCAGTAGCACAAGTCCCTGTGGCTGGGGACATGCATTCCTGACCTTCCCAAGGCTGGCTGGCTGCAGAGCAAGCTCAGGCTGCATGGGGCAAAGAGCTGGCACGAAACCCACTGCCCCGTGCCCCCCTCCAGCTCTGCAGTGCTGCTGGCCCCTCTTCCCATCCACACCTTCTCTCTTCCTGCGCACTGCTGCACATACCATTCCTCACTGTCCTCATGGCCCCTGGCGGCAGGAACCTGAGTAATTTGGCACTTGGCACCGGCTAAGGCTGAGCTCCACTGGGGGACTTTGGGTGGCCCTGCACTGACAGGCTGCTTCCCGGGGCAGCAAGGCTGGAGAGGGCAGGGCACGCAGCTGCTGGCACTGTGCTGTAACCTGGCTGTGGCAGGGCTCCTGCTGGAGCCAAGGCAGCACCTGATGCAGTAACTTAATATGAATCATGGAGCTCATGTCTGCCAGCATCTGCTCAGGCACTTCTTGTAGGCCAGCTCTACTGAAACCCCAAGAGCTGCCAGCAGCTGAGGATCTGATCTCCAGGGTTTACATTTGAAGAGCACATACCGTATAACTAAGAAACAGTCATGAGTGCACACACGTACAGACACACGTTTCTCGGGTGGCTGGTTGCCCTGTCCTCTGCGAGCCTGCCCAAGCATGGTGGGTAAAGCTTTTTGTCTTACTCTAAATGCACCGGCTGCAACAAGAGGAAAATCTTGCTACACAGCCTGCAAAAAATGAAGGCTACAAGATAAATGCTGCCACCAGCAAACACAAAGAGGAAGACAGGCCAGATTACAAATCTGCAGCATCCTTACAGCACAGCGCTGCTGGTCTGAACGTGCCTGGAATGTGGCCACTACCTCTGTGGCAGTCCCTTGTCAAGTCACACTGGATTACACAAGATTCTCGACTCTGCACAAAGTCCTTATTGCATGCTGTGTTCCCACTTAAAGGCTCTACAACAGCACTCCGAAGTAAACTCTGGTGACACCACTGCCCTTTGTATATACAGACAGCTGCATACTGTATAGGTGTAACTGGATTCGGTAAATAGCCCTGAGGTGTATTAAGTGTTGCGTTTCTTTTACAGCAGCCATTGTCTATTTTTAAAAGGAATTAAAAAATACTCAACTGTCTGGTACCTCATGTACTCAAAACACATCGTACCTCACGTGGCTTTAGTTTGCCTGTTAGAAAGCACCTATGCTGAGCCCAGCTCAGTAAGAACGACTCCAGGTCTCGTGTGCCACTCTTACAGGCAGCTATGCTTAGGAGCAACTCTACAAGGATATGATGTCCAATGGGATTCCTCCCCAGCTGTGCTAGCAAGTCCAGTATGTAGCTATACAGCTGCAGTCATGGGGTTCTTCTGCCTGGGATCCTGTTGCCTGTACTGGTACTGTTCTGGACTGGTCCCGCGGTGTCGGACAATTTCATTATAGGCTGGTGCTCGGTGGGACTGAGGAGGGGAAGGTGGCACATCCTGCCGGAGGGGTCCTTTATGCTGGTTTGTGACGGGCTGGCCTGGGTAGTACTGAGGGTACCTCAATTCTGCCACTCTTGTGTCTGGCACACGGACGTAGTTCCCCTTAGATGGGTGGATGACAGGCTGTCCTCCTTGGTAATAAGGAAGCTCTCTCTCTTTGTATACTACTCGTGGCCCCGTTAAATATTCCAGTGGCTCTGCAGGTCCACGCCTGAGGAGGAAAAACATAATGAAGCACATAGAAAGGCAGTCTGCTAGCCTAGCGATGCGTTATTGTACTCATAGTCTATGTTTACTTTGGGAAAGGAAATGCCACCTCAAGCATGACAGGTCCAGATGAATCAAAAGAACTTCCGAAGGGTAACAAGCCTCCCACCTGCGCGCTACGAAAGCTTGTGACACCCAGGATGCTGGAGGAAAGGTCCAGCGCACATCACAGCCCTTTTACAATGGCAGAGCACTGGAGCCCTTCAGTGCCCAAAGTCAGCCTCCTCTGATCCATTTGCCATAATGGAAACACAGCTCCTTCAAACAATGCATGTTTGACTGAATCTTATCTAGTCTGAGGATAAACAGATGAGTTGGGTCTGCAAAACTACAAATCCCACGAGCTTTACATGTACAAATATTCACGCTTTCCAAGCCATTTCCCACTATTTTTTCCTCCTAACATGTCAGACTGTACACCACAGTTGCAAAAACTGGAACTCTTGGAAGAAAAACTAGGGATGTTACCTGTGTTTAATGGGCAAGCTGCCAAAGGGGTTTCAAAAAACTCCTTGTGATATAGAAAGCCTGATAGTACAACAGCCCTGTAACTTATCTGCATCAGTATGGACCTGACAAGCTCTAGTTCACAAGGAAAGCAACATGTGAGCATGTCATCCCTGAGGATGCACCATGGACCCCTCTTTGTAGCTTTCTGCATCTTAATTCCATGATTTGCACTAATGACGCATTGATATTTTTTTCCTAGTACACCTTAACTTGTGATACTTTTCAAATGGCAAAAATAATTGTTCTCACAGACATGTCACCAGAGCATCCCCAAAAGTTCAACTCAATTAGGAGCTTTTGCCAGTCTGATTGCAAATGTCTTTGCACTTTGGGCTAAGCCTCCCACTGACTGCAGAGGAACCTTCTCTCTGAGTGAGAGCTGAAGCAAGACAACAGGGTTTTGACCCAAATAGGGCCTAAAAGTATAAATCAATTACACCTGTTCTGTGGCTTTGAGACTGAACTCATCAACTGCTTAAATATTCTTTGCATAGATTTAGTATAAAAGTCATCATTCTGGTCCAGCAGATCAGGTGTTCGCAATTCATCAATGACTCCCTTGTTCACACAAGCATGCTCCCCCTTTCTTAATCTGGGCTCTCAGACTCACTGGAACTTGTTTTGCATGAAGTAAAACAAAACATGTGGTTTTCTGCTGCACTCGTTTAAGCCCATGGGGTAAATCATGGACATAGGCAATGAACAAACATTATCTGCCTTGAAATGAACCTACAGTTCTCCCTCTGGAATAACTTAGTGCAAATGTTTCCTGTTTAAAATGGAAAGAGCAAAAGGAAGAATTCCAGGCCTTGGACTTTTAGGACCCTATGCTCCCAAGGGACTTTTTGCTTTAAAAACAGAACATTATAAAAGACAGGCACTCCCAGCCTCCCCTTCTCCCCCTCTCCTTGTGAGACAGTCCAGACAGAGTGCTGAAGGGCCTGAAGCCACCCTCTGAGATACTAAAAGGACTCTTAATCGTATGCATTGAGACAACTGCTGTCTCTGCTCACACACCTACGCCTTGCAGCAAAGCCTAATTTCCACAGCAGGCCAAAGAGTTGCTCCATGTATTTCTATATGAAGACTTGTTCACTACTCAGTCCCATCACACTCAGCTTTTAGTTCCTCTGTGTGCAAAAACACACTTCCAATCATAAAAGGCTTCTGCGACGGCAGGAACTGCTTTGTGTCAAGCAGCAAACCAATAAAAACAATTGTCAAACCTACGTCCATCGCCTTTTAATATAAGGATAATGCTCAAAATCCTTTAGATTTTATAAGAAGTTCTCATTGGCAGATATAGTCAATCAAATTCTTGTGGATCATATTAAAAAAGGACTGAGCTTGGAACCTGATCCAGAATTCACTGAAGAGCCAGGTAGCTTTTGGACTGCAAAACTGAATTACTCTAAAATAACAAATTCAAGACTAATTGGTATGAAAATGACTGGAGAACAGGACTGAGTCACCAACGTCATCTACTGAGGCTGCAGTGCACAGCTCATCCCACATCTCACACAGGAGGTCTGGATGTGGCAGTGTTTTGCCATCTAGCCAAAAGAACTGTTTCTAGGAAAACTCAGCTGGTCCCATTCTAGGACATGCTGAGACTATGCAGAGGGTATTGCACTCAGGCAGCTTTGACCTAGGACTGTGCAGTGAAGATGAGTCTGAGCCGTCAGAGCACAAGCACACTAGACCTGAAGCATGTATCCAAGCTGCTGAACTTGTGCCATCAGATCTTCAGTGTTGTTGCCCACGCTACAAAGCTAAATCCACCACTGGTTTGCTTAGAGCAAATACATTTGATTGTGCAGACAAACTACAGAGGAACATGAGGGAAGGGAAAAATCTGCCTCTAAAAAATCAATGTTCAAGCACCAGTTTCCCTTCTCTGAGTGTGAAACACCTAGAGGTGGCATAATTCTTGAGTGTTTAAGTCAGGGCTTAGCAGCTGGGAGGAGAGGTTGCACATGCAGACAAGGCTTGAACCAGCTTTACACGGATCCTTTAGGGAAGGCACGTGAGGGTTTTAGCAGCCTTGGCGATAATACAAGCAGTGATAGAACCAATGATTTCCAGAACTCTTGCATTAGTAAAACCTCAAGAAACCCTGATAATTGCCCAAAACTGGAGGAAATTTCATGACAGATATCCTCATGGCTGCACCACATTCTCCAGCTCACTTCCCTGGTGATCCCAGCAGGTGACATGTGAGAAGATACATATGCTACGGTGGCAACACTTTTCTTCTCTTTTATGACCAGCACTGCATGTTGAAGCCAAGTTATGCCCTGAGGATTCATTCTTCCCTAGCTACCCACCATACCCAGTGAAGTCTGGTTCTTAGGGAACTGTTCACAGTGCAACCAACCAGCCTGGGGAGTCTCCATGAACCTCTGACATGAACCACCATCTAACAAGTCTTACAACACACAAAAAACAACTCTTCCTTTCCCAAGTGAGTCAAATTAACCATGAGAAAATCAGCCTTTTTAAGGCAGAAGAAAAACCTACAGATACCAAGCTCTGGCTGTAGAAACACTGTTACAATTAGGAGTAAATCTGGGACACTGGGGGCAGCTCCTTTCAGGAAGAACAGGGCTCCTCTGAAGCAGCACCATCTTCACTTGATAGCTCACCATGTAAAAGTATATGCTGCTGTTTATCCTTAAACAAATTGCCATAACAACTCAAAGCAAACACTTTCTACTTGGCAGTCCCTTGTAGATGCTGTGCTTGTTTCTACAAGAAGCCAAACAGCCCCTGCCTTTTCACTCGGTGGACATTGCCACCTCTGAGGAGGGCTAATGAAATTCTTCTCCCCTTCCTCACTGTTTTTGTTGGCTCCTGATGAGTTCAGAGTTCACAGGGCTGTATCACACCTCCCAGTGACCCACGGTTTGGGGGTCAAACCAATAACCTCAAATGGAAAATCAGTGACTCAAGGGAGTGATCAAAAATCCACAAATTGGGTCAAGCAGGTCCAGCCACTCAAAAGGACCAGCCCAGGAGCGTGCCCTCTGAGAGGACATGCTGAGTAGGAGCTGCTCAGACCATCAGCTGTTTTCCAGATTTTGGCCAGTTGTTTGACCTGGGGGCCCAGTGAAATTAATGGCAGGCAGAAGGTAGGGAAGCTGACACAACATCCTGGGAAGGACCTGATCTCAGAGCTCAGAAAGTAGTTTTGCTGATAGTTCACTCTACTGGCTCCCACTGGAGGAGGCATCACTGATGTGGGTCTAGCTAAAAGTGAGGCTACTGCTGAAGCAAGCACTGGAAGGATCGGAGGCAGAAGCACTAGATACAAGAAAGGAATGAAACTGATGGGGCAGTGTGAAAATGCACTCCTCAAAAACATCATGGGCAGGTAGCCCCCTTAAAATGTTCATTTTACTGTGAGGAAGCTAAATCTCACCTTGTCCTGCAGAGAAATCAGAGATCTCACATGTGTTTTGCCACATAATTTCATATACTGGTTAGCAGCTCTATGGGTTTATCTTCTAAATGATTCACCAAGTAAGAACTGTGATTGGTTTTGAACTTTAAGAGCACAAAGTAACCTTGTCCAAATAAAGCGCCTAACTTGTTGCTGATTCAATTAACAGTACACGGGTTGTTATTTTCTCTATGACAAGTAAAGCCTGAAGTAGGTTTGTTCTCCCCCTCCTTTATTTATCTCCCAAGCACAAAGAATATAAAATCTAATATTTTCTGGCTTTGCTGCACAATTTTTAAGAGTCTCTGGGTTTATTTACAACTGAACCAAAGGATCCAGAACACTTAAGAAAGGCTTCTTTTACCTAAAATGTTATTTAGTCGTTGAAGTTAAACCAGTATCTATAGGTTTCAAAACTAAACCACTTTTTGCTTTCTGCAGTTCCCTTTTTTTTTATTTTAAGCTCTGATTTTGGTAATTCTTCAGTTGTGCAGAATCTCACAGGGTAGACTGGCCTAAATACCTGATGCTTCAAAAAACAACCGGAAAAAATCACTTCATTTCAGGTTTACTGTGTTTCATTGTTAACCCCCATTTGCAGGTCACCTTTAACATCAGCCATGAGACACATGCTTGGGTTTTCTGAAAGGAAAGCAAAATGACAGTCTGGCTGTTCACGCTGTGCCCCATCACGTTGGGGGTTTGGATTTCATCATGACAAAGAGTTTTTCTTGCCTCTGTTCTATAGGGAGAATCACAGAGGTCACCCTCTTAGTATCCGGTAAAAAGCAAGGAAGGGAATGCTCTCTTCCTACATCACTGTCTCCTTCTCGCTGCTGGGAGAATATTTTGCAAGGGATATAATCTCACATGAAAAACTGCATTCTTACTTTGTCAGGGAGTACTTCTTGAAATACTTCAAAGACAGCTACAGACTAAGTGGCAAATGGAAAGCCCACATTTGGTTGCAGCCTCTTTTATGTCTAAACAAGACATACAGAGACTGTGGGTGATGGCATCAGGCAGCTCAGGCTGTGATTAAAGAACAGGAGAAAGCAATAAGGTCCTATCTTGTGTCCAAATTCTCACTGAAGAACTCTATTGTATGCATCGAGATTGCATGCTGTTTGTTCTCCGTCAGGAGGATCTACTTCTAAAGAAGAAAGGATAAGCTGATGTAAGAATTAAATTATGCAAACAAACAATCGTACAGTATCAAATACATTACACTGTGTCTTTATAAAGCTTTTCTCAACATACACTAAAAACAACTGACTGAAAAGACCACGCAGTCCCTATCTCTTCAGATACAGTATTAAAGACATTGCAGTGCTGCTTGTAGTTAGTGGCACTAATAACTTCTGTTGCTTAATATTCAGTGTGCATATAACTAAAACCAAAAAATATAAAAAGTTAAATCATTGCAGGTTTAAAAAAGAAATCACTGCATGACTCTGAGCTTCATTAAAGTCTGTCTTGCATCTTGATAGGAGAGATACTCCTTTAACAAATATTCTTTGCTGTTTCAGACCAATACTTCCCATAGACAATGATGGGGTTTGCATTTAAAAAGGCACTGGAAATCAAACTTGGTATCTCAGTGCTGCAAAGAATCTGCAGCACAAGGAAGTGCTCAGTGGCTGCTGTCTGTGTGAGAGGCTTGTACCTCTCAGAAGGCAGATGTCTAACAATGTCGTACTAACCTCAAACACACCACACACAGATTATTTATGGGCTGAGCTGGTGAAGGTGCTTTCTTCTCCTGTTCTTTTATCAACAATACAAGGCTAAAAACTCAGATAACGTAAACGAATGCAATCCCTGGCTCTCATGTAGCACATGCCATGCGGAGAGAGCTGTTTTTAGTTTGAGGACTGTGTTTGGAATTCCTTCAGTGTCAGGTTTCCAGTTACCAGACCCTCATCCCTGGGCCAGGCACGACTGCGGTTGGACTGGATTAGCAGAACACTCTGCAATGTATATTACATAGCTTCGACTTCTATAGGCTTTGCAGGCCCATAAAAATAACGATCATTTCATGACCTGCGTTTCTGGGGCAGGGGGAGGAAAAAGCAGAAAATTCTCTCTTTTCCCTTTGTAAAAGAATTCATATATGCTTTGGATTTGGAGAAGAAGGGATCTATACAAGTTTGTTTGAAATTCAAGCAAGAGTACATTTCAGATGCAGTGCAGGCAGGCCCAATGCTCCTCCCTTGCAATCAGTTTTGCAAAACTTAACAGTGGCCTGGACTGGCCTGTGCCTGAGAGATTCTATGTGTAGTTTTTCTCTCTCTACAATACCATGGCTCGGAATATTTGGAAACAACCAGCAAAAGCACCGCAGTCCTGGAAGGTAAGCACATAGACAGGTTTACGTTACTCTAGTTGAAGTCTAGCCTTAAGGCAGCTGGAGAGCAAATGTCCAGGGCTACACAGTGAGAGATGTTGGGCCTCAGCAGCTCTCCCTGGGCAGTTCTTAGCAACTGGAGATAATTTAGGTGTCCCTCTTGTTTTTTACATCTAGGAACAAGCATAAAGCTCAGCTTGATACTAGCTTTCCATGCAGATAAGCAGACTGCAGAATCAGCTGTAAGATAGTAAGATATGAAAACAGTAGTCTGACAGGTTTAAAACTTTACTATAAGGTTTCTTATGGCAGCATGAACACTCTCTTTTGCATGCAATCAAATTGATTGTTCTCAATCCCTAATGGAGCAAACTATGTCACACACTGGCTAACACCTGAATTCAGAGTGCTATTTAATTAAACCCCCTCAATCAGCAACAAAGCCATAAAACATTGTGCTGCTCCTTTGCTTCAGCATTAGTTTATTTTCCACAGCAGATACCAGACCAGCTTCTGATAATCCCATCCTGCAGGCAAAGCTCCCCTTTCTTCTCTAAATTCAACCTACAAACATAGGAACTACAATAATCAGGATTAAAACCCTCAAAGCAAGAGCAACAAAACCCCGAATATTCTAGCCGGTGCTCTATAAATGCCCATTAAGCATTCAAAACAACTAGCCCAATAATCCTTCCTACTCAGTTCCTCACTTTTTTGTTCATATGCTCTCAGGCATGGTACATCTCTTCTACCAGGAGGCATAAAATAAAGTAGCACCTATTGAACAAGACGTCGCTATTCTGCGATCTCTTCAAGCTTAGAGGGATCTTAAGTAGATTGGTACTTTAAGTAGCGAGTCATTACAACATGTGTCATTTCATATGTTACTCATTATTCAACACAACATAATACTGTGTGAGTCATTAACCTCTTGGCATTGGTAACCTACTCTCAATGCTAAGCAGTCATGCTTGTTGCTCAGGAACCCCCATGCTCTGTTGGGAAAAGACCTCACTGAGATTTTAAGGTCCCTTTGGTCTTTTGTTTTGCAGATCAGCAGGGGCTAAAAGCTCCTCCTACAGACTTAAGAGTTCTCGGCCTTTCCTCTCCTGCGTCACATTTCTGAGACAATACTGGGCAAGTTATATTGGAGGGAAGAAAACTTCTTTTTAAAGGATATATGCATCTTAAGCCAGCAAGAGAAGCAAATGTTTATGCTTCTCAGAAGAATTTTGCATTTCAACACAGACTCTAATACAAAGAAGTACTGAATGCACGCAAAACTCAGCACTGGGGCAAGATGCTAAAGTCAAATCCCCCTTATGGTAATATTTGTACTGCACTACTGTGCAGTAGCTCCAATGGACATGGCGACCCCACTATCACTGCCTGAGGAGAGCCAGCTACTTCTCCCAAGAGCAGGCAAGCAATGAGAAGGGACAGAGACACAGAGAAGGTGAGACCCGAGTGCTGGCCCAGTACAGAAGCCAGAAACACTACCCACATCTCCTTGCCCCACCCTAACCTCTACTGCAGATCTCCACTTTTTCTGGAGGCTATTAGGGTATAAATTAAATGCCCTGTGGTGGTTCAGGAGATTTTAATTTGATATAAATGAAATTCCATTGCCATAGTCAAAATTCCTCTTCAGAAGCAAACAAACACATCATGCAGGCACCAGGATTGCTCCTCCCGAGCAAGGAAGCCTCCTCCATTTGCCTATCTAGTCACAGCACTACTGCTATCCATGCTGTTTTGTAAAGTGCTTTCAAAGACATGTAAACCCAATTTCTACCCTGTTCTCATTTTTCACCTGGAATGAATTTAAAGCACGGTGCTTATTCAGCTGTGCTGCTCAAATAGTTCTCAACAAATAACAGAAATCATTAAAAGAATCTTCCTAAGTAGTAACAACCCAGGCTCAGGTCTTTACTACTGAGCTACTGGGATCTTAACACGCTGTCTGGTCTTTAGTGGGCTAGTAAAACCCACTGTGAGAAGTAGCTATTAATGTTATTATCAAGCTTTTAGGATTGGGTTTTGGGTTTTTTTTGTCCTCCAAAGAATCTCTCATTTAAATTAAAGTATTCCTTGCAGCATTTTCCCCCACTGCCATGATGAAGCATGGCTGTCAATTTTGCATCGCATGGCACAAACTGCATAGTAAAACCAAGCTTCAATAAAAAAAGGAATTTGTTTTTGAAACTGATGGTAGCTGGTTATTTTTCCCTCCATTTCATTTCCTTTTGGGTCCAGACTTTCTGTTAAACTCACTGGAATGTGCCATTCCCTTTTTTCTCCTTTGCGACAAAGGCAAAGCTCAAGATCCAGAGGAAAATAATGGCTGATTTCTGGGAGCAAAGGGTATCTTAAAGACAAGCAGCTCATTTTCAGTATTTCAGTCCCTGTTGTTCCCTACTGCTCATGTACTGAATTGCTCCTAAACAGTGCACACAGCCTGTAAGTACATCCTCCCCCCTATATTTTCTTTTGTTAGAACCACTCGTTTCTATACAGGCATTAGATTATACATTTCCTGGCTTGTCACAGTCCATTAACACTCTGGTAACCACCCCTTTTCCAGCCAGCCATTAAACACCACCTTTAATAATTGATATTTAAAGGCTCAGGGCATGATAAACAGCTGAAGTTATAACTTTACAGCTGCCTCTACAGAAGTGTGTAAATCTCCAGATTTGGATAGGCAAATCAGTTAATTAGACTCGCATTAAGTCACAAACTTTGTGGGTGCTCTGACAGCAGATGTCCTGAAGTTGAGCTTTAAATAACCAGGGTCAAACCCCTCAATCCCACTGGGCTGGGAGAGACGGAAACGTCCCACCCGGTGCCCAGAGAGCAGTAGCACTGAATGCAGCTGCCGTGGCTCATAGACGGCCGTGAGCGCCCTGCGACTGCAGCTCGTTCCAGCTGTGTTTATGCTGGCTTCTTCCTTCAGAGCTTCTACAGTTACACGAACATCAGTGCAGCTGCAGCAAGCAGAGTGGCTGCCGGCTGGACATGGCTCTACCTGCTGCCTGCGGTGGAGACAATCCCTGGTTTACCACCCTGCGTTTCCCACCCACCAGCACACAGGTTCTCTTTCAAAGTGAGGCCATGCAAGCTGGTGGGTTGAGCTCAGCCTTGCCCCTACCTGCAGCTGAGGAAAATGCTATGTGGATGGCCCTGAAGTCACTGCTAGCCAGTAAATGATCAAAGCTGGTGAGATCTGGAGCTGCAGGCTACTGGGCGCTTTAGGGGCATGGGCAGTAAGAGGTTAACCTTCAGTCAGGAGGCCCAAGTGCCTGTGCTCCACCTCCGAATGAGTTATCTCCCTGTTGCTGCATTTAAAAATACTGTATGTAATTAACTGTTATCAGGTTGTTAAGCAGTGTGCTGAAGTGTGAACTTATCATTCAATTGTTTCCTCTATTTACAAAGTCTCTGCCATTCTCTGAGGCGGCAGCCTGGGACAGGCTGTTGACTTGTTCAGATGAGGAGGGTTTAGCGCACCAGATTCTGGTAGCAGAAGCAGATTCTGGGGAAGTGAGACACAGCCGTGAATCTCATCGGTTCCTCAAACACCCCCTCAACATGCCCTGCAGAATAGCTGTGTGTGAAGGAGACACACACACGCCACCGGTATCAAATACATCACTGTAATTTTGCTCTGAGACCTGAACCACGCAGCATTGAGCAAATGCACAAACAGCTCCCAGCCATTGTAACTCAGGCTCATGGGTATAGGTAGAGATTTTACCCACATATATGGCACTAACTTTAATGTTTTTGTATGTATATACACAAGTCATGTGGTCCATTCACAAATTAAAACAAGGTCTTCCATGCACATCTGTGCTCAGTTCTTCACCTTCCCATTAGCTGCACTTTGTTTTCTTAAGAAAAGCAAATCTGGAAGTCAGTGGATTTCATGACAGGCAACAGGCTGAAGATGGAAGGACATGGCAACGGGGCAAAATGCCACATCCTCTGCTGTCCTTTGCCTTCCCCCACAAGTCCCAGGTTTGGTTTCCTTAAGACAATGGCTCCCACCGCTTTTTTTGTCACCTTCCCCTCCTAGCCTGGCTCTTCTTTGCTTTCTTCCCCAGCAGCGCCAGCCCTGGCAATGCCTGCAAGGAGTCCAAAATGACATGAGACACCATCATACAATCATAGAATGGTTTGGGTTGGAAGGCACCTTCAAAGTCATCTAGTCCAACCCTTCTGCAATGAGCAGGGACATCCTCAACTAGATCAGGTTGCCCAGAACCACATCCAGCTTGGCTTGGAATGTCTGCAGGGATGGAGCATCCACCACCTCTCTGGGCAACCTGTGCCAGGGTTTTACCACCCTCACTGTAAAAAAGTTCTTCCTCACGACCAGTTTGAATCTCCCTTCTTTCAGTTTAAAACCATCACCATCAGATTTATGTGATTTCCTTCCATGCATTCCTGGTCAGGTGCAGCACCATGCATCCAGCAGGACTTACTAGCAAGGTCCCTGAAGCACGCAGTGCCCTCTGCTCTTTGATGCAGTCATCAATACCCCAGATCTGTGTGCATCCCCCCCATCAATTGTAATAGAGGAGATATGTAGCTTCTAAACAATTTTTTTCTGTGCCATCTGCACACCATGATGAATGCCAGACGACAAGATATAATTTGCAACAGCAAAGTTCTTGGAGCACAGCAACCTTCTAGAGACAGCAAGCACAGCCTGTGACAACACAGTTATATCAGCTTAGTCATGTACCCGGAACAGAAGATATCAGGATGCTGAAGCTGGAAGAGGGAGCACACAGCAGAAGACAGAAAAAAAGAATGCTTTTAAGACACACCAAAACACTGCATCCTTGAGCAATGGGAAAGCAATGCCAACAGCTGGGAATTAGTGATACCTTTGTGAGCAGTGATAGTACAGCCGTTAGAAGATAGTGGCAAGCCAGTACGGAGATAAAGAGAGGCTTTGGACAGCACCACCGAGTATAGGCTTTGATTTCTTTTGAACACATATATACATCATGTATCAAAGACTACCATGTGCAGCAGAATCTTACGTGCAAGACGTGATGTTGTTAGTAGCTTCAGCTTAAATTATGATGGACATCAGGACATTCAGACTCGTACCCCTGCTTGGTCCAGGAAGGCTATTACATGCCATCAGTTGAGAAAAATAGAAGCAATAGCACTTCCTGATCTGAACCTGGTGAGAACCTGACAAAGATTTCAGACAGCATGTCTCAATTTGATGCAAGGGGGAAGAAAAATTAAATTAATACACCCTCTAACTTGAAACAATCTTTTACATAATGAATCAACCAATTATCCTTGCTCTAGTATGTTCAAACCAAGGGAATCATCATTGAAAACAACAACCAATTTATAAAGCTCATTTAAAGCCACAGTAAGCTAGGCTGCTGATTCACTAATGAACAATAAGGGTCACTGCTACAATATCATTCTAAGTATTTGCAGATTGTGCAGTGTGATAGACTTGAAGTGGCATGTTCATAAAAACCATCAAGATACTTTGCAGAGGGAAATAAAGATGGAAAGAGATTCATGCTCTGCCTAGATACCAGACTGACAAGGGGGAATAACTCGATGCAATGAGGAAATTTGTGCCCCAGACTCATCCGGCCTCAGCCAAAGCCTCTGGATGTCAATGGGAGCATTTCAATGAGCTTTGGATTAGTCCCTTGTATTGGAGAACGCTATCCAAAAGGGGAGGCGAGGGCACAGAGAGAATGAGACATCTGTATCCTGGAATGAAGTCAGGAAGTTAAGGCCTGACAGCCTTAGAGAGCGAACAAACAGCTTGAGTACTAGATGTGGATTGCCGAAATGCCTCACCCAACGTGGAAGAATTCCTTTTCAATTGTCTCTTTCAGGTATTCAGAGAAAAAGACTGACCAAAATGCATTTTGTTTGTCACTTTTTGAGTGATCATGATCTGGAGAGGGGAATGTATATGCAATTACTAAGAAACAAGACATTCTACCAGCTGAATAGCACACCTCTGCTACATGGATGCTACATCTACATTTACTAATAGCATGGCAACTGGGCCAGCGTAGCAGAGTGCACCCTAAATTGCAGCATCATGTCTTTGACTACTACCAGAACCAAATGCTTCAGAGGAAGCTGTAATTAGTGGACAGTTAACAGTTTGTATAGGCCTTACAGCATAAAAGCAATCCCTCTCTTCCTCGCCTCAGAAACTAACTCAAACCAATGCAAGTAGCTGTCTAACCCAGGTCCGCAGAAGGGTGCAGGTTTCAGAAACAGAAAACACTCGATAGCATGTCTGTACTTAAGATGTGGATATAAAAAAACCCCAACAATAATAACATTTAACCTTGACAGAACTAATATTTGAATCCCATAGACAAAAAGCACAATACAGTCCAGAGAGCCTGTGGTTAGTTGAGAACGACACCTACAAACCTCAATGTTAAAACTTCAGTGCTAACCTGGGTTCTCCTTTAACAAAAATAAGTAATTCTACTTCCAGGAAAACGGGATTTTCTTTTTAAGAACTCTGCAACATTTCAAAACCTCCTCTTTTTCTCATGATCAAAAAATAAAAGGGAGAAATTTCATATCACAACAAACAGCTACAACATAAACCATTACTGAAGAAGAACATTACAGTTTCTAAGTCAGAAGTGCACAAAACAGCAACACCATTCTGAGGATACAAAATGGTCTCGTATATTAACATCCTTTGAAAAACTTACACAACTTGTGGTAGAAACTAGTACAACTGAAAATGAAATGTCTAAGGAGGAAAAGACCAGGGTTAAGGATTCTGTATTGATTTTTTTTTCCCACATTGGGATTAAAGTGATTTCAGCTGGGACCCAGAATTACAGATGTAATTATAATTTCCATTTATATTTTTAGACTGTGTACAAAGACGTGTAATAATGGACAGCTGGGCATTTTCCATTGTCCATTAAAAGCAAAATGTTTCTGATGAAATCTCTGTAAAACCAAGGACCACTGCAGTAATCTCTCAATAACAAAGCTTTTTCTCAGATGTTTGGTGATGAGAGAGAAGGGATAGCTGTTCGCCTTTCACACAAAGAAATCAAACCAAAATGACACTAAGGTTGTTATTCCCCTCAGTAATAGAGATTCCAGGTTAAGATCTGTAACAAGTCTCTTAAAAGAAAAAAGTCAGATTATTCATTAAATTAAGATCTGTAACAAGTCTCTTAAAAGAAAAAAGTCAGATTATTCATTAAATAACCTTTCTTGATATTATTTACAGGGTATTTAACAAAAAAGCATTGCATTAATGGAACATTAAAGAGACATTATTTAAACCACAGAAAGTGCAGCAAGAGTGAAATTTCTCCAAGTACCTACCACATCCTTCCCCCATGCTTTACAATGCGTGTTGAAGTCCAGGTTTCCTGGAGGCCTCTGATAGCTAGGCAAATGACTGCTATTGAAAAGCAAAATGCATTCAAGGTAAAGCAGGTGCTTAAGTGCTCTGATGGATCTGGGCCTAAAAATTCAAGTTGTAAACCCCAACTCAATTTCAACTGACTAATTGAATTTGGCTTTTTTAATTCCCTTTCCTTACAAACCAATCTGCTCTGTGCTTTTTGCCACAAAGCGTGGCACAGTCAGTATCACAGCACAGCCTGTACCTCCGAGCTGCTTCCACTCGCCATTCCAGAGGAGGCTGCACACCACGCAGTAAAGAGATCCTTATGGAAAATGCTCAAAACCAGCATGGTGTATTCAGGCAGCTAAAATTCAGCCTAATTCCCTAGTCAGTGAGAAATCCAGATGCCTTCAGACACCCCTACAAACCTAATTAGAGGACTACCAGAGTCACCCAGTAAGAAACAGTACTTGCAGCAAAATCGCCATAGGCTTTCTCAGCACAGCTACTGGGATCCTTAAAGATTTTAACTGATTTTGGAAATCTTTAATCGCTGAACATAGCAAGGGTGTTTGTTGTTTGAGGGTCTTTGGGAAAAAAAGACTTATTATGTCCTTTAATCTACTCACTTTATCCCAGCTATTGTTTTAGGTGGTTGACTGCAGTTCAAAAGCATATCACTATTACCTTTTTAAGAAAACAGAGGGGAAAAACTGATGATACCATGCTTCTAAAAATACATTCTTTTTATACTGAAGACAACTCAGTTCTCAGTAAACATAGCATCTCAGATGGAGCCAAAATTCATAACAAAAATGCTAAATGAGGGACCAAAGCCTGGTGACACATGGGTATGTACAACAGTACGCTAACACCTAGATTCAAGCAAAAAGCCATTCACATGGATTTTCAGCTGTGAAATCCTGCTGAGATTGGTTTTGCTTGCCAGATTTTGTCATGATCTACAACAGACTGTACTCTCTCAAAGTACTTCCCTTCACCTGGAAAACTAAGACTATTTTTCTTCCTTAAATGAAGAAAAGTGCCAGCTACTCCACATCTGAGGACCCCTGCAGGCTTGGGGGTTTACTTGATAATCTGGGCTGGGTTTTGTTCACCACATTTACCGCCTTCCTTGGCTGGAACTGGCTGCCAATTTTCAAGGTGGTGTCTCAGACTATCTAATGCACATATGCAATCTCCTTGCAGAATTACATCTGGAGTGGAACAAAAAAGCCAGATAATTCACTTTGTATTAAAGTTAACACTCTCCTCCTCTTGCTTTCCACGTATGTTATACAGTGGACGTGCCTGCATGTTCCGTTCCATTTTTTCAGCTGCTGCAAGCGCATAAGCTATCAATTACTCTGTGCATGGAGAAAAGATGGTGACTTGAGGAACAGCTTCTAGTTTACATGACTCCTCACCTCATCATCGCTTAAACATTTAAATGAATCCTGTTGAGCAAGAGGCCAGAAACAGATTCCTCAGGCACTCTCTCCCCTGCCATTTCCACCCTCATTGAATGGTTAATCAGAGCAGAGTAACTTTTTAAAACTAATATTTATTCAAACAGCTGTAGGATCCCATCTGCTGTGCACAACCAGCGGAGGCCACAGCAATACCAGACAGAAGCCAGCAGAAGGTATGAGTTCTGTCAATCTCTTTATAGCCAGATTAAGTTACATTTGGCAAAGTTTTCGAATACAGCAAAGACCATTACCAAAAAGGTGTGGTTAAGGTTTTAGCATATGCACTGAGGTATTTAATATAGTTCCAAAATAAAACCTGTTGAAAGTCTGACTCGTAGCCTATGCACTAACACCCATCGCATGCCTACAAAGTTTTGCTGGCATATCCACCACATCTTTACTTGTAGTAAAGATGCTCAGTATCTTATGCAGATTTTCCCAAATAAGCATCAATAAAAGAACAGTATCACTGTGCATCTTGTGCTTTGTTTATGCCATATTTTAAAGAACTGTTCGAGTAGAAAATTTCGAATAGGTGCTAAGTGACAAGATTAGCACTAATTTACATAACTATTGAATGCTAGAACAATACAATCTTTCCAAGACTGAGATGAGAGTAATGACTCCTAAGAAAGCAGGAATTAATTTTTTCTAATAGCGTACAACAACAGTTTTAGCTCCATGCTTGCTCCATAGTTACTGGTCCATAACCACTAGTGATCTGAACATTTGCAATTCTTCAACACCACTGAATTACATTAATTTTAAAGTCCTACTTTTACTTCACTTATATCTGTCGTAAGATGGGATGTGCTGGAGAAGAACATATAGAGCATATATTCCTTTATCTAGGATCTCCAAAATATGGAGAGACTGCTAACACTGATGGGCTGAGTTCCTGGGGCAAAAACAAGTCCTAATGATAGTTCATGAAAGTACTACCAGACTGACATAGACAGGAAAGAAATTAAGGAATATCCTTTAACAGTGATCACATTTCAGTCTAAAGCTACTGCTGATGACAGTCCGTAGGAAGACATCCATGGATTGCGCCATGGATCAGGCTTTTACTAGCTTCTATTTGCAGAGTAAGGTGTTACTCAACGTGGATTAACATAGCCAAAGTGTGACTTTCTAAAGTGTCATAGTTGAAAAGCAACTTAAAAGCCTTAGGTGAATATATGGGCACAGAAAGTTGGACAAAACCCTCTAGAATTTAGAATATTCTCTTGATACGTGTTTAAGAAACTTCTGTGCAGAGAAATTAAACATGTCACCTACTTAAAAAATGGAAGCAGTTTGGCTGCCAATTGTATGAGCTGTGTTGAAACAGCTGCTCTAGCAACTGTTTTTACTATTGAATTCTTTAGTAATTCTCTTAATCCCAAATTAGATACCTCTTTCCTTTAATCAAGGAGTTATATACAAGCTCTCTCCTCACAAGGCAGGGTTTCACCAAGGATAACAAACAACTGCAAGTCTACTTAAAGCACTGCCCTTGTGTTCCTGTATGGCTTGTATCTCCCGCACTCTGTTTCTTAGCCCTTGGTGGGTGGCACACTGAGTGCTCATGATTCTGTCCCTGTGTGTTTGTTAAAGAACCCAGAACTATATTTGAGGTCTTAAGATTTCACAGCTTGTCATTACCTTGCAGCATGCAGACTGTCCACATACAATTCACTTCCCTACTTTATCTCCTTTCCTCTTTCCTATAACTGACTCCCTTCAAATGACTTTGTTATTAGAAACCTGAAACTTGCCATTGTGATAGTGCAACTTCCTTGTTTCTTTTAAAATCTTTCCTGTTTGCTTGGTTTTGTTTGTTTGTTTGTTTTTTCTGACCCTGCTTTGCAAAGATTGGATGGAGACAAAGGAATAGGCTGGATTATGAAGAACTAACTTCAGTCTGCCTCTGAGGGACTGGTGCCATCTCAAAGCTGCTGTTTGCTTACAGGAGCCTAGCTGAGCAGTGATAGAACATACAGGAGGTTCATGCACAATGCTATGAGCGCTGCAGGAAGCTCACTCAAAAAATCCTGATCCAACATGCTCAAAAAACATACATATTTACACCTGATGCTGTTGGCTTCCTTCATTTCTCCTTTGTTAGCTGTTTTTAAAGCACGTTCCCTGACAAATGTCTGTCAGCCACACCTCCAGACCTATTTATTAAGCGAAAGCCAAAGTCAAGAACTACAGTGGAATTGTCTTATTTTACAATGAACTTTCTCACAGAAAGAAAAACCTATTTCCTCACCTTTGCAACCTAGAGTTCACACTTTTTGATCAGTTCTGAATTATAGCCCAACATAAGCAGCAACATTTTTATTCCAAATATTCATACCTATAAAACAGCTAGCTGAGCTTCCAGGCCTGTTGGTCTTCCGAGCAGTTTCAATATCCATCTCAACAATGCAATGTCTGTATTTGCATTTTGTAGCACGCATCTTATTCCCCAGGTTTCACTCAGCACATCACTCTGTTGATGCATTTTATGGGCTATATGCTTTTGGTTTTGAATTTGATGAGCTTCTTTTTAATTTGCATTCACTTACCTTTTTTCTGCAGATCCTCCATCTCAACCTAACCATTTTGTACTGACACTTCTTTCTTTCATTAATGTTTTCTTCCTTAACACTTGTTTTGTTCTTTTACTCACTGGAGACATAACTAATACAGCTTTTTCTTTTCTGAAGCAATGTCTCCATGACTTCATTAAATTTTATAATGTTAATTCAAGCCCTTTTATTCAAAGGCAGCATTTTCCTCCATCTCCTGTATTTTTAAGCTGAATTTAGTGCCCTCAGTTTCAGTGGGATGTCCTTCTGCCTGGTTACACACTAAAATCCATACCAGATCCATGTGTTTTTGTAAATGTGACACAAAGTATTTTTATTTACTCCAGCTAGTAGCTCCTTGCAAAAGGCTGCTGTTTAGTTTCAAAATATTAACTGACTTGTAAACTATTCCACAGATCATTAACTGGCTTTTTGCTATGAGAAGTTGACTGACTTATTAGAAAAACTGACAAAAACCCCCAACCCTGTCTGCCTCCCCTTACACTCTCAAAGTATTCTTCCGGGACATGTGGTTTTTAGTGGGTTTTTCCAAGCTATCTCCCAGTTGCTGCAGACATTTTCTTTGGACAATTTTCTTTAGGTATTCCCATGGAAATTAGAGAGGTGGCCCGCCAGCCATGAGCCTTGACCTTTCCGACTTTCTAAAGTATACTTTTTCAGTGTTCAAACTTAATTTGGCTTGGATAGCAGCATCCTGTTCACTTTCAGTGACATTCTAGTTTATTAGGAAGCTGGACATATGTTTTACAACCACATCTCCTTCCTTTTGAATTCACTGTAGAGATTTCTGTATTTGTGATCATGTTTACAATTTTCTCTCCTCCTTTCAGCTAATTCTTAGGAAAGACATAAGGCTATTTTTTGAAACATCTACAGTACACTGACCCTCTCTTACCTGCTCTGCTTTTAATGCCTGAGTCTTTTTCTGTAGAAAGTATACACGGATTATTTACGAACTCTGCATATTTTTGGACAAATGTGTTTTGACACCATATGCAAAAACAGCCTTCACACTTCACATATGACACTGAGGTGATATTTACACCATGGCATACTATGGCAGAGTAACTGAAACTGAAACACAAGAAGTTACAATACAGCACTTCCAGCTTTTGACTGCATGTACTCATCACCAGTCTGGTGTCCTGCTGTGGATTTGGACTCTGTCCTTCTTGAAGCACAGTGACTTTCCTGACATCTCAGAGACCCTGGGCAGTTTCCACAGCAATCACTTTAATTATCTTGCAGAGTTAAGTAAAGTTTAAGCAAATCTTAGACTGTTTGATATTGGATTTAAGCTAATCTTTTAATGAGCCCATCAGCTTGGTTCCCAAGCTCGTGCTCTAGCATGTAAGAATCATCTTTTTTCTTTGCCTGTATTTCATCTTGCCTGGTTTATTGCAACATATTTTGGAGGCCCTTGAGTGGGACCAGTATTTCCATTAAAACTGATTCTAAATTAATCTGCCTGGACTTAAAACCCAATTAAAATCATAGACATATTTCATTTAAAATGAGACCACATTGAAAGATACAGACAGACAAGGCTTTTGCTGCATTTTCAATGAAAGTACAGCTGTCAAGATAAAAATAATATTTTAAAAATATCCCTCAGTTACTGATACTACTTCAGATGATTAAAACAGAAGAGAAAGTTAATAATCAAGTATACCATAGAATATACTGTTAGAATATTACTTACATTTCACAACCAGCATGATGAAATGAGGTGAGCCATTCATTTTTGCACCACACTTAGTTTGAATCCTATTTAAGACTCCAAATCATCAAGTCTTTCTAGTTTTGCTGCTATGTCATGGGAATATTGAAAAAAAAAAGATTTACTCTGAAAATGAAAAAAGACCACTCGCAATTGGCTTGTGAATCTTTCTCTTGAGCCTCTTCTCTTAATTTTAATCAGTATGAAGAATGAGGGAAATATAGGCATTTTTTAGCTACCTGAATTACAAAGTGTTTTCTCATCACCCTGCCCTTCATTCTTTTCCACCACTTTGGAAGGAAAATCTGGGCATTACTAGAAATACTGTGTATTATAGTATGCATCAAAAGTTAAACAGGTTTGCTTGTAACTGTATAATATATGTCCAGTAACACGGTTTCACTGACAGACTATGACTTTGGTGATTCTGGACTGGGATGATAAATTATTTCACTGCCATTAGAGTTCTGGCAAACTCCCCTTTCCCCTCTCCCCCTCTCCCCTTATGAAAACATACCCACAGATGCTGTTTTAACCAGGTGAATGTATCTCCAACTTAGTGCTACAGGCAGTAGTGGCATTCCCTGTGATACCTGCAGTCCAGGTCAGCATTGCCACTCACCATTCTCTGCCTGACATAAAGCACAATTTTGGGCTAAAAAATGTCAACCCCCCCCGAATTTAGTAGAGCCATGTAATGAAGTCAGCTGAAGAGAGGAACAGTGGAAAACAGAGTGGCAGTCTGTTACTAAGAAGAGTTTGAGCACCAAGAAGGTCCCTGGAGGACAGCTTGGCAGAACAGCAGCAGTATTATGGGGCAGAGCAACACTGTCACCATTACTGAGAACCACTGTGTCACCACATAGCACGTTTCAGTGCAAAAGGGTCTACATCAAAAAACAATCAGGACATCAGATCCCTCAGCAGATGGCTATAACCATGACTGCACTGCTAGGTCAATGCCATGAAACATACTGTTAGATGTCAAAGAGGAATGTAAATCAAATATACAAAATGAGAAAGGGAATAGATTTTTTGCAACATGGGATGGAATAAGTTAAATCAAAGGGGTTTAATTGTGATTTAAACCAACAAGCAGGGAATTTTCATTTAAATAACTGATTTTAAACCTTGCTTTTTCACCTAGTCAATTCCCATAGGTTGAGAATGTTCTGACAAGTTGATTTACAGCTAATTATAGTCTGCGCTAAAACTGTGATATCTTTTTGTTAACCAGGAGAATACACTTTATCCATATTTAAGTAATGTCAGTATATTAATTTCAGATTCTGCTAGACAATAGTGAATGATGAGTTATTTAATAGACAATTCCTTGTGATTTCTGTCAAGTCACTTTCAGATGACATTTTGGGGATTCAATTAAATTCCAGAAATCCTGCATTTTGAAATAAAATTGGTTAGTAAAATTAAAGCACTCAATTGCAAAAAATAGCTGATGAAACTTGCTAAGTAATTCATTCCTTCTGTTTGAGGAAACCTTATGTTTTCATGAAATAGATGTAAAAGAAACTTTGCTTTTGATCCAAAGAGTTGGAAATATTTTTGATTCAACTCTAGAGGCTACCTCATAAATTGACTGCATGGGGACTCTGGCCCCTTTAGTCAATGCTGCTTTCATGCTTTATAGGGTAAGACCCAAGTGCTCAATCTGTTTAATTTATTGAAAGGGAGGTTAAGAGATAACATAAATGATCTCTGCATACAAATACTGAAAGGGAGGCATTTTACAGGCTTGCCTCTTTAAACCTAGCAGGAAAATATTTACCATAGTATCTAGAAACTGAAATTGGGTTATTTCAGACTTGGGAAAAAAACCCCAAAACAACAACATAATCTTTTTAAAGAGCAAAATAATTAACCTCTGTAGAATGCAATGAATTCTCCACAATGTGACATTTTAATTCCAGGTTAGATGCTTTTGTAAATACATTTACAAAAGTAATGTCATAGATCAAAATTTAAATTTACTTTGATGCAGAAATTAAGCTTTTGGGAAGCTCAGGCAAGGTGATCAAAATTGTCCTTTCTGGCTTCATATCTAGAAACTGAGGATGTGCGGCATTTAACTGCTGCCTTTAGAAGCGCAAGTTGCATGGTCAACCTGAAGAGAACCTTCCCAGCATGGCAAGACTATGCACTGCCACTGTACTGGAAGGCTACTTCCTTAACACATTTGCAAATTCCCCACTTTCAGGATGCGTGTAACATGTAAAAAACATATTCCTGTGAACCAATTACCAGTTTGCTCAGTGGTCTCCTCCCAGCCAAGGCAGTACAGCTTAACTCATCTACACAGCCTGAACTCATTTTATCATGCTAGCAGTTGTTTTCCAATGCTCTTACTGCCTTTCCAGCCCCACCCCTTTTCTTGACAAAGATGCATGTTTTTCAATAACACGAGGATTCCAGAGAAAGTCTGGAGCGTTAGCTTTCCCTTGGAATCAGCATTTCTTACCAGAAAGATGGCTGAGCTTTCTCATCTACACTCATCATGTCACCAGTGTCCTGTCTCCATGTCTGACAGCCTGTTTTCGGTCACAGCCAGCTTTTCCATCAACACAGAAAAGAACGTGTCCTCAAACACGACATTTCTCCAAACAAGGCTGCCATTGGCAAGACTGTGATTTACATTAAGACAGACTTCCATAAAAGCAAGCTCAAAAATAAAACTATGAACAAACAGAGCAGCTTCAGCATTGTATCTGTTCCATAGCTCCATCAGGAAAATATTCTGTATTACATCAAGAAAACAGGCACTAAAACTAGCTTTTTTGTCTCTCACACCCTTGCCCTGCTTCTCTTCCCAAAAGAAGAGGCTAAGAGATATAAGAATCAAGCCATTCTCCTAAGCAGGAGGATTTAACATTGCTTAACACTACTACTCAGCAGTACTTAGCCGTAGCCCCAGGGCAACACGTAAGTATTGAGTGCAAAGAACTATATCTCTCTTGCAAAGCCTTCCATTCTGTCTTTCCCACTTAGCTGCTTTTCTGCAGACAGAGCAGCACAATGCAGTGTGTAAGATGAAGACCTGCCACTCTCCTGCCACAGCCACTTATCATCTAATTCAGATGTTTGCCTCTCTAGGCATTTCCAAACCAAGTCTACAGACCGGCTTTATTTTACTTAGAAACCTAACTACATAACTCAGCTGTTCACTCATTAAGCCAGCCACATACAAAGCCTTCCTCCAAAGGCTGCTGCCTCCAGTTTTCAGCTTTTAATTAAAAATGTAACCTTACACAGGAACAGATCCTGCACTGAAAGGCAAAAAAGGGCGTCACTGAGCTCAGTGAGACTGGGACACTGGATTTGCTGCTGCTCGACTGAAAAGACAAGCACACTCGACTCAGCTGAATCCCTCAAATACAGTTAATACAGACACATTACCTGAATCTGGCCCATAACATCTAGGCTTAAATTATAAGCTTTGGAGAAAAAAAGAAGAATACAAAACAAAAGGGAAAGGGCAAAGCAGCAATGATGTTTCAAAGCTTAGATTTTTACAACCCACAAGCAGATACCTTTGGATGCTGCTGGCAGTCTGAATTCCCCCCCTCATGCAGGAGGTGTGCCTTTGCACAGGAACAGGGTAGTGCTTAATGGCACTAGACATTCATAAAGCTGTTTGGCAGGTGATCATTCCTCTTTCTTGCCCAGTGGGGAGGAAAACCAAAGCTCTCATACTCAATTTGTCCATATCCACACACTGGCAGCTGACTCCTGCTGGCTTCCAAGTAAGCAGAACAGTTTTACTGTGTAGGTCCCAGCTACTTTTGACATAGCACAGATACCCCCTTCCTTCCTCATTGAGTGAAACTGGCTGCAGTCTAAACACTTGCCTCTCTTTCCTTGTGTGTGCCACACCAGTGTAGCAGCAAACTTCCCGGACTCAACACAGTATTGCAATAAGCATCTACAGCCCTCATCTGAAGACTCTTTACGTACCTCTTATTAAGCTGGACTTAAATGGCTAAGTATGCAGACCGTTATATACCACGTCCATATCAAATGTAGCTCAGTGATTATATAACCCCCATTTTCAAGAAGGGGAAAATGGAAGACCCAGGGAACTACAGACCAGTCAGTCTCACCTCTGCCTGGCAGGATCATAAAGCAGATTCTCCTGGAAGGCATGCTAAGGCACATGGAAAACAATGAGGTGCTTGGTGACAGCCAGCATAGCTTCACTAAGGGGAAATCCTGCCTGACCAATTTGGTGGCCTTCTGTGATGGGCTACGGAGCTGATGGACAGGGGTAAAGCAGTTGACGCCATCTACCTGGGCTTGTGCAAAGCATTTGACACTGACCCACACGACATCCTTGTCTCGAAATTGGAGAGACATCAATTTAGTAGCTGGACCACTCAGTGGATAAAGAACTGGCTGGACGGCCAAACGCAAAGAGTTGCAGTAAGTGGCTCAGTGTCTGGCTGGAGGCCAGTGACGAGTGGTGTCCCTCAGGGATCGGTGTTGGGACCAGTCTCGTTCAATATCTTTGTCGCTGACATGGACAGTGGGATTGAGTGCACCCTCAGCAAGTTTGCCGATGACACCAAGCTGTGTGG
>JBCJKH010053818.1:68896-78902 GCA_039877255.1 Loriculus beryllinus
TAATATTAACATGTGATATCAAGAGCAGTGGAAGAATGCATGCTATTTTCACATCCTCATCATGCTTAGAAAGTCAGGATTATAGCTCAGCTATGTTCAAAGCTCACTATTAATTTAACTTAATTGTTACTATATTCTGTGATTTTGTGTTTTAAGCTACATGTCTGCTGTTGTATATGACAAGCTCCAAGTTGGAGCATTTTACACAGATTGACATACTAAACTCTTACATTAGGTAGGCATATATTTCTTCTGTAGTTGAGACAGGACAAAAAAATTAAATAGGAATGATAAAAGAGATTTCTTGAAATACTTTTCTTTAAATAATCAGTATTTTTTCCTTCTGTGACAAGAACAAAAATGTAGAGTTGCAAATTCATAAATTTGTGGAAGCAACTGTTCTACCCATTTCTCAGAGGCACTGATTTTTTATTTTTTTTTTTAAAAAGTCAATTGGAAAGCACTACAAAATAATTTCTTTATCCAAAAGCTCTGAAGCAGTTATTAAACCAGCTGTTTTCAAAAGTACACAAATCTGCTAAGTTGCAGTTGGGTAACTGTTAAATGTTAAAGCAGTGAATGATCAGCATGTAGCAGATGGCCTGGGAATGGGTTAGAAAATGGCAATGTTAATACCACCAGACTGAGATGTTCATTTGTGCTGTGGTATGTGCAGGCTGGGTGAATAATGAAGGCTCTGTAATAATTGTGTAAATCCCAACATTATTAAATCGATTCAGATGGGGTTTCTTAATATATGTGAAGCACTTGATGTACTTTGAGAAACACCTCCTCTTTTTGCTAAAGCTGTTCTCATTAACTCATACTGCTTTATTTGCTGTGACCTCAGTGTTCCTGTTTAGTAATGAGTGGAATGAAAATTAGAAATCCACTTTAACTCTTAATATAAGAGCTCGGGAAATAGTCCAGAAACTAAATACCTATCCCACTGTTTGTGCAGGTTGGCCACTGCTTGAATTGTACACCTTCTCTTTTAGGAGTTTAGAAATTCTCATAAGAGGAATGTGGGAAGGAAAATGACAACCTAGTCAACAGCTAAAAGTTGTTTTAAGCAGGTCAAATAAAAGAGTACACAAAATCAATAACCCCAACAGTTATCTTGCTCAAAGAGCTTATCAAAGCTTTCTGCTCCCTGTGTAATGCTAAGAGGCAGAATGATTTTATATAGTTAGCAGAGACACACATCAGGACTAATGCACTTTAATGCTTCAGAGGAAGTGACCAAAAAATCCCCTGGTGACAGCCTCCAGAGGATCGTCTGGTATCAAGGTAAAACATGAACCAAAGCAAAGCAGAAAGTCAACCCACTGTAAACGTGCTTCAGGCAGATGCACAGCTTGCAGAATGTCCCTGGAGCATCATACCTGGATATGTGCAAGTGTTGGAACATTTTAAAACTGTTACCCACCTACAGGTGTTTGCACCTGTGAAATGGAAATTCTGTTTCCCCCTCAGCTTTCACCATAGATTAGGTGGAAGCTCAAGGCTGTTAATACAGTATTACATTTCAGCACCACGACCAATATGCGTTAGCTGCTCCTGATGAGAGTTACATTGACATCAGTGCCAGGACTGATAGCAGAAACATGGCTCTCTGAATCAATATGAGGTAATATACATGACTAACAGCCAAGGCAGCTGGAAACTTCAATTCTGCCAATTCCTATTATTGGCTACTACGGGTACATTAGGAAAAAACAGTAAGGGAAGCTAAGAATTTATTCTTATTTTTTCGCTTTTGTAACAGTCCATACTAAAGTCCTCAGATAAATAAAGCCATTAAGTGACATCTATTAGTACCTCTGCTTGAGAATATTGGATAAAGGAAATCACAGATCTAGAGAAGATACATGTTCTACTTATCTGCTAATCAGCAATATGAACCCAAAGTGTCTTGCTATTTGTAGAAGATACAATATCTGAGATGGCAATAAATTCCAATGCTATTTTACTGCTCAAATGCAAAATGTCTGCAAGGAAGAGGTGGACTAATATATCCCCTTCCTTAGCTATGGATTTTTTGCAGAAGTGGGAGCACCCAGAAAAAGGGAAATATAGCCCCATTTTCAAGAAGGGGAAAATGGATGTTCCGGGGAATTACAGACCAGTCAGTTTCACTTCTGTGCCTGGCAAAATCTTGGAGCAGATGCTCCTGGAAGGCATGCTAAGGCATATGAAAACCAATGAGGTGCTTGGTGACAGCCAGCATGGCTTCACTGAGAGGAAATCCTGCCTGACCAATTTGGTGGCCTTCTATGATGGGGCTACGGAACTGATGGACAGGGGTAAAGCAGTTGATGTCATGTCATCTACCTGGACTTGTGCCAGGTTGGACGGAGCCTTAGGCAACATGGTCTAGTGTGAGGCATCCCTGCTCATGGCAGGGGGTTGGAATTAGATGATATTAAGGTCCGTTCCAACCCTAACTATTCTGTGATTCTATGATCAAGATAAGGACAGGAAAGGACAAGACATGGAGGGAAATAAACCCACAGGCAGGAAATCATGAAATAATACTAGAATGCTGGGGAGAAGAAAGCAGCTCTTCCAGGAAATATTATCTCTGTGTTTCTTTCTAACTTTCTATTTCTTTTCTTTTTTTTTTTTTTTTTTAATAACGCTGCCCATTAGAGTAGTATTCATGGATCCTCCACTGAGAATAAGTTGGAAAATGGGTAGTTTTTACCTGGATTCCTTTAATACTCCTGGGCAGTCAGCCATCAGAAGAAAAGAAATCACTCATTTCCATTAGCGGCTGGCAATGAGACTACATCTTCTTCTGGATTTAGACTTCACTGTAGCAATCTAGTCATTTGTGACTGCCAGGGCTTAATTACTGCAGTAACATGAAACTGCAAAACTTACAAAACCTGAGTATAAAAATGCAGCAGTGGATTGCTGGACTGCAGGCACACCCAAGGGTGCACTGTCCCAAAGCTCTGCTTCTACCAGGGAAGAAACCCTCTGGAGGCACAGCAATGCATGGTCTGTGTGCAGCAATACAAGTGCCCAGACCAGAAAGCACACATAAGCCTGCTGAAGTGCAGGCCCTCACTCTTTAGCATGGTCTTCTTAGGCACTGAAAGAAATTACACTTTTCACACTGATCTTCAAAAGCTTACTGAATGTTTGGATGTCTTCCTAAAGGGTGAGACCCAGCCAGCTAAATACTCAAACCTGTTAGAAAACCTAGAGTCACGTCTCCAGCAAGTCCTAGAATAGACCTATTTTAAACAAAAACCTCAAAATCCCAACCAAACCTATCCCACCTCCATGAAAACGCAGGGTGCAGAGTACCACCTAAGGTACACACACCTAGGGGAGATGCCAAGGATGCAGAGCGCTTGAAAAGGAACAAGATAGAAGGACTACAGAGAACACTGCTGCATAAAGCAAGGGCACATCTACATCTGCGTTGTTGTGCTCACTTCTGGTCATCCTCGAAAGGAATACCAGTGAAATAAAAAGTATTCTGGGTGATGGGAGTTAAGACTTCACTGGGAAATTTCCATTTTATAAAGACTGAAAAAATAAGGTTGATTAGCTTTGAAGGGAAAATGAATGAAAAGAGACATGATACAGGAATCTGAAAATTGCTGTAGAGAGTTACACTGGGCACCAATTGCTAATTTATTCTTGTAATTCACAAGGAAGTACTCAACAAAATTGAAATTTAAAATAGATAAAAAAGAGTATGCATAATTAAACTACACCTAACTAACCTGCAAAAATCACTGCTAAAAACATGAGAGGAGACCTGAGTACTGGAGAACTACAGAAAAAGATGGCTACTTACCCAGGAGAATAAGAATACCCACAGTCAGTCAGGAAATACGTACAAGACACTGCCTGAAAGCAGGCTTCTGTTAGAAAAGCCAGCTACTGCACAGAAGGAATTTCCAAAACAATGGCTGACACAAGTATTGTTTGAAGGCAGTAAATAAACTACAGACATGTCCTTCAGTTTAGAAACCACGTACATTAAAAAATACCTACAAACATCCAATGATGTCTTGTGATACAGCTTCTATATACTGGCTTCCAAAAACATCTTTGTATTTTCATCTAGAATTGGACACAGCATTACACATTTATCAATCAATCTCTCCAGTGACACCTTTAAATGTAAACAGTGGAAAAAGAAGCAAATTCACTGGTTTCCTAAATGCCAGCATTATTTCACAACGAAGAATCTCTTCTTGCTTTTAAATAGCTACTTTTGCTTTGCCTTGGCAAATTACCTTGCTCGTAGAACCAAGAAGTGGACTGGGCAACCCCGCTATGGTCCTTCTTAAACCTCTAATTCTAAAAGGGGAATATTTTCCTATTTTTGTTTTCCTCCAACTATATTTTCTAGAATGCTCTCATTTCCCTTTCTGGCTTGCTAAGGCTTACACTCAGCTATTAGAACTCCCACAGAAATGAGACTGAAATCTCTGAAATGTTTCCTTTTTGTTATGCCCCACTGGTTTCATACTAGAATTACTCTTCATTGAGTTGATAAGGATTAAAAATTAAAAAAAGCCCTCAGAGAATTCACTCTCATTTCCACAGTGCTCAGTTAAAGCACAGAGATGCTCTACTGGAACAGGACTGCTAGTCAGTCAGTCCTTGCGGCAGCAGTGGGACTTCAGTGGCTCTGGCTGCTGCAGTGGAGGCTTTCCAGAGCAGTACTCTGTCAATGCCAGCTAGGATTATATCATAGAATCATAGAATGGTCTGGGTTTGAAAGGACCTTAAGATCCTCAAATTCCAATCTCCTGCAATGGGCAGGGACATCTCACACTAGACCATGTCACCCAAGGCTCTGTCCAACCTGGCCCTGAACACAGCCAGGGATGGAGCATTTAAACTCAGTCACTTATGCCCTGCTACGACTTGTTATAACTTCTGCAAAGCCATTTTCCTCAATGTCATGCTCTCTACCTGTGGATCATGACCCTTGCTGACATGTTCAATGCAAAAAGCCTTTTAAAATAAATAAATTCAGAAGTCCAGATTAAGAGCAGAGTTACAAAGATGGCACTAAATCAGCAGCATAAGGTGGCAAGACAAAACTGCAAAATAATATCTCATGCTGGAGCTAGATATAGCTGTGGGCTGAATTCCCCACCCACTGGAAGGAGGGTGAATCAGACTCTGTGTGTGTGAGGCTCAGCGCCATACCTGGGTAAGGATGCATACTGCCTTTCCATCCCCTCAAAGTGGAGATTGTATGAGCTCCCATCTGGACCTTTTCCAGGTACCTGTGGAGAGGAGAGTAATTAGAGATGAAGATCAATTATGCAGCCCTGCTACTAACAATGCATCTCAAAATAATAAGCAGAGAACACACGATGCCGCAACATGCCAAAATCGACAAAAGAAAGGCAGGGGCTCAAAGAAGATACAAATCCCATACATCTTACCACTACTAACAAGAAAGGCTTCCATATCAAAGCGCTATTTAGAACAGGTACATTCTTCAGAGTGTTTTCCTCGCCTGTGTCCTAGCTGGCCTTTCCCCTAGAATTCAGTAACATGAGAGTGTAATCTAATTAAGCACATCCCTTCTGATTTCTGTGGTGCAACTACTTGAATCAAAGCTAGCATCTTAGTATCAAGTTTGCAGATTTTTCCTCTCTTCTGTGTTTTGCTCAAGTATAAAACGTGCTATAAACAGGCTTTGTTTGCATTCTTAACACACACACAGAAACTTTCCCTAACGCCACTGCAAAGCTCCCGCTGGGAGTTAAGTGCATTTATCATGCTCTGGTGCCATTTCAAAAGTGAAGCATTAGTGCACTCAGTCAAAATGCCAGCTTGCTGCTTGGTTTGTTTTCAAGATGGCAACTGGAGTTGGCTGGAGAGTGCAATTCTATCAGGAAAGCTCCAACTAGGGTACAAAATGGTGAACTTCAATGCTTTTAGCACACAGGAGCTCTCCCAATTTCACTCACTCAATGCCTGCTGATGGCCCAAAGTGTTAAGAGCCTTGTTAAAATGGAGCTATTAGTCTTTTCCTCCATAAATGCAGAAGGCTCTGACTGCCTTCAGAGTTTCCTACTTTAGTATGTATTCCTATTCTGGTGCTGCTAGAATCAGCAGTTTTATAAAGCAATATACTAAAAGGCCATTTAAAATCCCCTTCCCCTTTTACAGATTAATAGCAGAAAGGAAGATTTAATGTCTTTTCAAACATTTTTAACAATTCATTAAAAAGAAAAGAATAAATCACACAAAGCTTTTGGCAAATGCCTGGTTGTAAAAAGAGAAAACAAACAAAAATTAACATGTTTTTCACATTCTACAGGTTAGAGTATGTTCCTGTCAGTCCTGTAATTTATGCACAATATGCCATTTTCACTGAAGATATGTATAAGCTTCTACAATGGGAAGGGTTGTGCACTCAGGCATAGCCTTATCTACCTTTACACAGCATTTCTGTGTACAATCTCTTATAGACCGATTTCATAAGCCAAGGACCAGTGCAAAGAGAGGCACTATCCCTTGAAGCTATGAAGCAAGCTTAGAAATTATTCCAGACAAACACCATTATACACTCACCACTCAACCAACAAACACCATTGCAACATCCAAGATACTCATAAGTGAAAAAGATTTTTTACCACAGATCTCTTGCTAACTCTCCTTTATTAGACTCAAAACAGAAAGGAGCTCTCATGGAAGTGACAGCCAGAAGAAATAACCACTTCTCATTTGAAATGACCCATGCTTTAGCAGTGCCTGACTTTGGACAAGTGAAAAATAACAATAATTGCCTTACATTTCAAAAAGAGGGCGGTAAGCTAAATGGATCATTCATTCATTTTTCTTTTTTCCACCAGGAAAAGCAACATGTAGAGAGGATTTATAAAGATAGAGTCACCCAGGTGAAGAGTCACAGCCACTTTGGCTGTTCTTACACTGCTAATTTCATTAGGTTGATGATTTCCTTTAATTCACCAGGTACACCAGTGAGAGAAGAGCCTCCAGATTTCTGCTGTTTTATGAGGAATGATGAGGGGAAAAGAAATGAACATATAATTTGGTTCACTCAACACAAAAGCCACGTAGCATACAGTCTACCTGCATGGCTGTAGATAGGCTGTTAATGATGTGCAGCAGCAAGATGTTTCCGAGCTAAAGGATATGCCTGCTAACTGTGCATTTGCAACCTCATGCAAGTTTCCTGGTGATGACTCTCACACCTATCAGGAGTAACAGCTGCCAGTTAATGTTCAGAAACACAAACAGATTCGGAATGGAGCCAGCACCCATCACTGATCCCCAAACTTACACCACTTACCAGAAAGTAAAAAATATTTACATCGCAAGCCCTTTTTGCAGCCTGAAAACACCTCTTTTCCTTTGGCTTCCTACAGACCAAATAGACGGCGATACCCCCTGCCAGGTCTGTTTGTATATATGATTTGAGAGACAGTTACCATAGAAACGCCCTGGCGATGGAGACACAATTTTGCTAATTTGGATCCCTCGAGCGGCTGAGCCTCTACACCCTATATAAAACCCCAGACGCCCTGGAAAAGCATGCTCTGGAGCTGCGCGGCTAATTAAAGACTCCGCCATTTCTTCTCCTTTCCCTTCTCCATCTGTCCATGCGACAGTACAAACGTATCATCACTCAGCCACCAACAAAATGGTGCCCAGAATAAAACTACCCCAATGAAAGGAGGAATTGCAAAAATGGAAATGCCTCCTTCATACAAATTATTTATGTTTCAGAGAGAGTCAAAGCAAAGGCTTCCTTGCTGTCTTTTACGACAAACTGAACTGAAAACCAGTGTGAAAGGTACTAATTAACAAGATCAGAATTCTCCTCCTTCCCTGAAACAGGGTGTCTGCAGCTGGCCCTCAGTCCAGGTGCAGAGGTCTTAACCACATAGCTAAGAATCACAAAATACTCAGGCGAGCACACAGTAATCTCAATAAAAAAGGATTAAACCCTGGAAGTTCTATCAAAGCCAAAGGGACATTTACCATGAGGTGATCATCAAGGCATAGGAGCTGATGGAAGATGTGTTACTTATCTGAGCCCATAATGGAGGTGGCTGGAAAAGCTTTTGAGACCAACACCCCAGTCAGTAAAGAGAAGACAAGAGAGCAGATGAAATACACTTTTCGCATATGGTAATGCACAACCGAAAGAATGATCCAAAACATGCTCCTGTATTTTTAGGGTTTAAATTAACGACATCAACTTAAATATGAGCCATCATTATGAAGAGATCATCTCAGTCTAAAGCAGCCTCAACTAACAAGCAAAACATGAATATGCAAAAATAATGGGGTAGAGATAAACACAGAAACAGCCATCATCCCATCAGTGCAATTAAAAGAGCAGCATGCTTAAACTGAGGAAAGGAAATGCTATCTTTATCAAAACCCAACAACAAACAATTCATGAATCTTAACTGTGGCAAAGTGTTGGCATGGCCAAACCCTCTGTAGAGTAGAAAATAAATAAACTGGACACATATATGAATCAAAACAACTAGCATCAGGTTAACAGAAGACAGTAAAGCCTTTGACAAGTAGAAGAGAGGTAAAGCCTTGGAAGAGAGCCATTCCCTGGAAGGGAAAGCAGGCAGAAACCTCTGTACCAGCAACTTATTCTCCTTATCGCCCCTTGACTTCTCCGAAGCATATAGCAGTGGTCACACAAAACAAATGGGCAGGACTCTGCATCCATATAAGTCAATGCCTTCAGGGTCAGGGTTTTCTGTGTGCCAGAAAGGCATTTTTTCAATGTAGCTAGAATCATTTTTGTTGTTCAAATCTCCTTTGCTGAAAACCAGCAATTTCCATTAGCAAACACGGTTTCTGTTACAGAAATGCATCACTTCGGAGGAAACCCTCTTACACCTCTGCAGCTTTAATGAAACCCCTGCCAGTCCCCAGCAGCAGGACCAGACTGGGGGAAGCATAGACTGAGCTGCAACATGGGCACTGTGTGCAGCTCTCCAACTCCACAGCCTTCAGCAGGGAACCAATGCGACAGGTCAAAAGGCAGAGAAAAAACAGTGCAGGCTGGGCTCCCTCCTCGTTCCTGGACAAATGGAGTGGAATCCACATTTGTTTCAAACCAGAAAACCACAGAAGGATTCACAGTGTCACATTTCACATGCAGATCCCGAACACACAGAAAGGGAAAGCAACTACAAAGCAAAAGAGAACACAAAAGCTGTGCGGGTGTCAGTGCAAGCTCTGTCCCTGGCAAACACAGCAACTGCAGGGCACTTGGAGGAGTTTTCTAATGCCCAGAAGTGGTAAGCTACAGCAGGTATCTCTATCCTGCCAATTCTCCCTAGGAAAACTTCCCAAGACAAAAAAACCCATAAAGCAGGTGATGTGAACATGCACTTGCAGTTCAAGCCAGACCAAGTATCTTAGAAGATTCAAATATTTGCAAGTAAATTATAAGGCTTAAGTAGAGCATACCAGCTTGAAATAAGTCTAAGGTTTGTCGCCAGGAAAATTCTGGGGCTGCAGAATAACAATTCCTTAAGAGCAGAGAAGGGATTTACTTCATCCTGAAGCTTGAGACTCCCTTGAAAACTGCAGAATAGTGCAAGAGGCTGTATTTTTTCCCCAGGAAACACTGCATTTCATTCCTCCTCACCTGCCTTATAGTGCCTTCCTCCTGGAGCACTTGTTAAAAGCTAAAAGTCTAGCTGCCAGCAGGAAAGCCTCCCTTGCCCCTTTCATATGGATCAAGGTGTTTGGGGTCAGACAGCCATTGCAGTATGAACAGTAACAACTACAGTGATCTTTTTTGAAGTTTTAGCTTCATGAAGCCAGAATCAACTTTTTCTTGTGCATTCACACACGGCTCAAGGTGAGAGTTACCCCACTGCAAATGGAAGCCAAAAGCAGCTCCTTGCCCCTAGTAGTGGAGACACATTTGGCAAGAACAGGTGTCCCTGCCCATGGCAGGGGGGCTGGAACTAGATTATCTTAAGGTCCTTCCCAACCTTAAGTATAC
>JBCJKH010053818.1:93933-108288 GCA_039877255.1 Loriculus beryllinus
GGTTTACTTTAAGCCTTGTGATCCACCCTATAGCATTTGGCTTATCATTTATCCTAGTTAGAAACGTAAAAGAGGGTTGGCAGGGGTGGGGATGAGACCAAAGGACGCAAACCTCAACAACAAACCAAAGCACAAAGGAACTGGAAAATTTCAAAGGGTCTGGCTCTCTAGCACAGACAGTGCTATATACATGTGTCTGTTTATGGAGACACACTAAACTGAATTATTCAGTTACTTACAAAAAGAAAAAGAACAGACTGTGGGGAAGGGAGAGCAGAATGAAGGCGCAAGAGAGCAAAAAATTCATCCCGCAACAGATGAGAAGAACAGAGGAAAATTGGAAAATGGATGTGGGGGGGGTGGGTGGGTGGGAAATGGATGATGAGAGAATAGCAGGCCTATTTAAAATGAATTTTTGACCTTATTTTTAAAACATTTATGGATCCCAATTGCCTGTCATGAGATCATTTTCCCTTACAATGCCAGCTTTTCAGCCGGCTCTGCACTTTAACTTAATTTATCCCACTTAAAAAAAAAAAGTAAATTGTTAGAAATACCCCTTCTATTAGAAATTCTGCCCCACTACAGTGTCAGCTAAAGGCCACTTGTCAATGTCAGCTTTATCAGATAGAAATTTGCCTCATAACTTCTCAGATACTTTTTGGGGAGGACAAGACCCAGGGTCCGTTTCTGAAGCTGTTGATTTGTGATGGGATTGTGTCTTCTCAAATTATCCTCTGTTATTTCCCAACTTATCTGCATGTTTCATGAGATGGTGGGAAGTGATTACAGCAGCTGCTGTACATTAGAATGACATCTTATAGGAAAGCTGGCTTAGGTAAAACAGCTGACTGACAAAAGCACAGAAAGAACTAATAGAGTATTAAAAATACATAGGGAGATCTCCTTTCCAGCTGCAGCTTCCCTTGTGCCATAACCTCTTGTGGGAAAGAAGAAAACTTATAGCAGAAGGTTTTCCTTTTCCTCAGCTGCCTGCCTTTAAAGAAAGACCCGACATCCTGAAGATGAGAGTTAAGTTTTTATTTATTTATAATTATGCAATTAGTCATCAACATGTCTCTTCACTGATGAGTAAAGGTGTGTTAGCACTGCACTGCTGAGGATCAGCAGGCTGAGGTGGGAAAAGTGACATTGCTTGAGGACTCTCCTGGCAAGATTCTTTGAGACATTTGTTTTCTTGTTAACATTTTTGAGTCTATTTTTGTTCCATTTTTTTCTGTCTGGACTGATGTAACTTAGGTATTTTACAGGTAAAACTACATGTAAGAGTAGAAATTTCAGCCAGGAGTCCAAAGGGAGCAAGCTGTGGCCACAGTATTTTCCAGACTGAAAGACAGTGCTTATGAAGGCTGGATGGATCAATGGAAGATATTGTTGTAGTGAAGAGGCCAGAACTCTTTGAAATTTGTAAACCACTTCAACAAGAAGAACTGTTGCAGCAACAAACTACAGAGTATTAAAGCCCTTAAGGTAAACTCTGATTTTTAATCAGACTGCCATTCCTCACAACAGAGACATTTAAAATATTCTGCATTGGAAGGACAAAAGGAAAAACCCTGGTGCCACTATTATGAGTCAGTTGAAGACTGAGATACTTAAAGCTCCCTTTTCAGGTGCTCTGATCAAGGACAACTTGCCTCACAGGAAAAGCAAAGCTTTGGAAATCAGTAATCTCTGGGCATTATACCTAATAGGAAAGGCTTAGAAAGGATTACCTAGAAGAAACCTTTGTGAATCTCAGGAAACTACACTGGACCATAAATCTCAACCTCCTCTGAGGATTAATAAAGCTTTATCAGTTTCAGATAAGAAGAAGAAAACCTCAGGCTGCCGAAGAGGTACCACTGGCCAAGTCTGGGGCTTCTGTCAGGCTTATCACACCATACATTTCAACAGAAAGCCACATCTGATGCAAACTCTAATTTTAGTTTACAAAAGCTACTCAGAAGAAGAATGGCGACTACACATATTCCCAAATTTGGGTCACAATATATAAGGCAGTAGATAGAAGTTAACTGCTTTAAGGAAAGAATTATTTTGCTGAAGGCAATGCTTTCGGCAACTGGATAAGAATAATATGTACAACAACATTTGAGGGGTTAATAAACAAATATACCGGATAACTTATGTAAAACCACCCTTTTTACTGACCTCTCTGTGATTGCAATAGTCTAGTCTCACACATGACTTTTTTGGACTACGATCCCAATGCTTGAAGATTTCGCTTCAGCATTCACACTGATAGTTTGGAGGACATCTTAACTATACTGTGATCTTACAACATTAAAACCACGGTTAGTTCAAACTTCAGGTGTATGTAGATTCCTAAGATTTTAACATAATTCTGTCTCTTTTTAAACTAAAATTTTAAATTTAGCATAAATTGCATCTTATCAAAGTTACATTTGTGAATGCTGGTTGATTATAATTACTTCTAAAGAGACAGAGTCCAACTCTGAAACCTGCTCAGGTGGAGCTCTTGAGTACTGCAGTTGTGATCCCACAGACTATAGCTGTTGCATTTATTTAACACGTTCAAAAATCCAGCACTATTGATTTAATCTCTGGTTCTAACACAGAACCTTTGGTAGTGGGGTAGATAATACATCGTTATGTGGTGTAAAACAGGGAATACAGCATGTCTGTAACAGTTCTATAGTGTAGGCATAATATTTTAACATCTTTTGGTGGGAGAGGAGCAAATTATTCCATATTCCACTTACTTATTCCAGCTACTGAGGATGTTTTGTGGCCATATTGCTACTGTCCAGTGTGCAGAAAGAAAGGCAGGAGCAGACATGCCTCTCTTTCCTCCCTCTCACTTTGCAGATAAGCACAGTGAGAGTCTGCTCTTCTAACACTCTTTTAACCCAGGGAACTACTGGATGAGCTGCCAAAGTACCATAAATCCTGCTGAAAAGCCTTGATTCTACCACATGTGACAACATCTGGCAACGACTTCATACCTTAGGCCTAAAAAGAGGAAACCTGCACCTAAATGAAACATGGTGAACAGACTATTTTTAGCCAGGTTTTCATGTTATTCATATTTTCTTTGGTGGGCTGGCATTAAGGATTTCTCTATTTCTACAACCCCCAAAATTCATGTTAAGATGACAACAGTATTTCTGGAAATCACAGACAAATCAGCACCTTCTGCTAATCCTGAGCCCTGCAAAAGCGCTTTGCATCACACTGTGGACCTACCCAACGCTGGTCGTAATCAGAGGGTTGTGCTCTTCCTTCGTCATCCTCATAGAAAGGCAAGCCTTCCCGCCTGGCCTGGTGGTACTCCTTCCGTAACTTCTGGATACGATCAGCATTCCCACCACCTGTGCAGCCACTGAGAGAAAATAAAAATACTAAGTACAACTCAGATGTACACACGTATTTAACACCAGGCACCCATATGAGCACACACACAGAGTTGCCTCACCTGGGACAAACGGAGTATGACTATTTGATAGTCCTGACTTGCGCAGTGCCCACTGGCCCACATCACCCTTATCTTTGCTTTCTTATATTAATAAAGCTGCTAATTGTGAACTTAAGCCCCATTTTTAAAAAAGCTGTCCCTGTCCAAAGAACTTAACAATTCCAGTGCAAGACAAGAGACAACAGATGGATGCAGACAGATGGGGGAGCACAAGGAAACTTTTAACATTCCTATGAGCAGCTATAAATGGCTATCATATTTTAATAATAATGATGATGATGATGATAAGCTGCCAAAAAAATGTTTCCTTTTGCTCCCACGCTAAATGTGGAATTCCCCTAAAATTACATTTGTTCAAGGTAAAGAATACACTATATTCACAGAAAAGCATAAAAAGAAGTTTTATCTTACAAAAACCAATCTTCCTCTCAATTATATGAAGAACTAAAACATCAGCCATGAAAATACAGGGGAAAGCACACTACCAAACCTTGACACCATTTTTTAAAGTGGTAATTAAACAGTAATCCACAAAGACTCCTTGTATGCTGAACTGCACACACTGCAAACTGCCATGGTCATGCTAGTGGAGTTGCTCAGTTTATCAAGTTAAACACGTATCTGTCTTTGCAGATTTTGACCCTGGTGAGCTTTCTAAAACCTTACAGCTGGATTTGTACAACTGTGGAAGCTCAAGCTATACATGGAAAGATTAAAAAATAATCATGAAAATAAATAAGAATTAAAAAAAAAAATACAGCCACATTTAAAATTAATAAATGAAAAGTTTCCTGCAGCTATTTGAGCCCTGCTGTAGTCAGCACTGGGGTGAATACTGACTGTACGGCTCAGTAGCATTTACTGGCATTCGCAGGGAATTGTCATACAACTTATTTGTGGCCATTCCTAAACTCAGACAATTGTTATTGCAGAACACCATCGTATATCCTCCTAATCTGCAACAGTAACTCTGCCTCATCAACAGTGGGCTAGAGAAATACAGATTTATTCATATATGAGCACAGACACTGTGGAGCAGCTTGTCACACTCCCCTCCCATATAGGTATGCCAGAATCTGGGGAAGCATTTAATGGGATTTGCATAGAGAAATGAATTTGGAAAACACATACAAAAGATTGAACATAGATCTAATAGTTCAATAAGAATTACTTTCTAGCATCTAATACCAATCTAGATTAGCTGGAAATTAACTATCAATGAAGGGAAATTCCATGTAGAGTGCAAATGCAGCTGAATATGCAGTCAGAATTGGAAATGTTTACTTGCAGTATCAGTATGTTTCCATGAAAAATCAAACACTTAAATCACTTGCCTTCCCTGGATCCTAAATTATCCAGCCCCTCTACTCTTACGAAGTCCCAGAGGTTTCAGGCTTTTCTGGCTGACTTACTGAACTCTTCCAGAGCATACACAATTTTTCTCATGATCTGCCAAGGCAGCGCAGAAAGCTTGCATAAACACTGTGGACTGTTAAAGGAAAAAAAGTACATTCCCTTTTCCCCTTGATTCCTTCCACAGATAAATACCCCCCTTCCTTGCATGAATTCTTGTCAAATAGGGGAGAACCACTTCCAGTTTGCAAAACACTAGTATTGAGAACTAGCTAATAGGGTCTATCAGTTAGAAGAACAGCGAAGCCTGGTCCATGAGCAACACAACACCTGTGAAATCCCCTGATTTTACTTGTGAGTACAGATAAAGAGTCTAATTAGGGCTGCTAACATACAGATAAGGTCCAAAGTGTTGTCCCTGTTGCTTTGCAAACATCATTACTCAAAGCAGCACTAGCTAAGAGAGGAAAATGCGGAAATACAGGCAACAGGTCTGGTTTGATTCCAGCCCATCTGGCTCCCTGTGGCTCTCTGCAAACTGTCTTAGTGCCTGTCACCAGTGCCCTAATGGCCACACACCTTATTTCCATCTCCAGGTATTCTGTCTGAAGAGGTAATCTGAAAGTACTGCAATTTTTTCCCTCTTTTTTTAAATGGAAGCTGATATCAATGCATCATAAAAGGCACCAACAGCAGCCTGTGCTCCATTTAATGCAGATCTCCTGTAAGTGAACTTCCTTCTGCTTAAACCCATCTAGACAGAAAGTTGGAAGAAGGTGTTGCAGAGAACAAGATTATTATACATATTAAAAGACTGGGCCTGTCAGCTTTTTCTTTAGCAAACCTCTGCCACACTGTATTAAAATACAAATCCTAACCATGAGAATGAGTAGGAACGTTTAAATGAAAGATAGCAGCACATGGGAAGCTATCCATCTGGATTAGTGTGAAAACACAAGCATAATCTCTGTGGAAACAAGCAGCTCCGTGAAGTCTGATTTCCTGTCCTTCTCTCCTGTGGGTTCTCTGGTGTCCGATTAGGGACTGAGTTCACACTGCAGTGTTTCTCTCCAGCAAGGGCATTTGCCTGGGTGTCTCTAGCAGACTGCTTATTTTCATGAAACTTAGTGATCCAGTATCTTTGGAACACTGAATTGCCTGTCAAGTTTGGTCAAAACCAGCCAGCAGGTTCTGAATGGTAAGAAAGGTGGGAAGAACAGGTTGAAAGAGGGTCAGTCAGTACATCACCTTCATTTCTTCAGGAAGCAGTTAAAGCTCCACAGCTCTTTTATTTTCTTTTCCCCCTCCATCACTGTTTATAGGCACAAATGTAAAAGACATTGGCTTTCGAAAGCTGCATTCTAGCTTACCATGAAAGTTTTGCCCACTCCTGAGTAATGCGAGATGAATATGATGCCCTGTGCAATGCTCATGAAACAGTTCTGAATTTCAAGTTGGCTCCTGACAATTATGTGAATATATGAACCACATTCAAACTCACCAGATGAATTCAATCAGCACTGTGCAAATATCGCATACATAATCTATTAGTTTACCCCAAAGAAACTGAAGCATTGAATTCAAACAGAATGAAGTCATCAGTAATAAAAAAAAGAAACTGATAAGGCAATATTAAAAAAAAAAACCCAACACAATTTTCCAAGATTTGCAGGAAAGATCATACATTGACTGCAAACTATTCTCCCATCTGCCTATAAATACATAATTAAAAAATACAGGTTTGATCAGATAGCAGTTCTCAGACAGGGAAACGGCAGATGAACACCAGTTCAAATATTTTGGCTGCAGGACTATTTATAGTGAAAAGGAACCTGAACTTGCAGAAGAAATACAAAAACAATACTCCAATCAAAGTCACTTTATATTAGGAGACTTACTGAAGCTTTATACCAAGCCTAGTAAATATAGCAGACAGATATCTTCTACAGTAGCTTTACATTTAACGCAGAGCTCCCTCCTTAAGGAGATATAAATATTACAGTCCTCATCACATCTACAATTTCGTGCACAACTCACTCTCCTGATATGGCTCTCTACACTGTATGATCTTCAGAGAACTGTGCAACCATACCCCTCCACCACGTGTTCCCAGGCTCTAACATTTAATCTACCCATGGACTTCTCCCTTGTCACAAGGCTGTAAGAGAACTGTCCACTCTGCATATTGCAATTTCAGACCAGTTTCTCACAGTTATGCTACATGTAAGCAGAGCGATTCAGAAGCAGCAGATAAATAATCTCTAGGTGAGGGAAAAGTCTCCAAGAAACCTTACAAAGAGTTTAGCGAAGACTCAGATGCTGATTTCAAATGACAGTAACAAAACCTGTCCAAATCCCAAGCCAAAAATCATCTTAAGAGAAGTTCAACAGTTCTTTGAATAAGAAACTGCAGAAACTGAAAGGATTTTTCAGGGAGATATTAAAAAATAAATAATATTCTTATGTAACATTCAAAAGAGGTAAATTGAGCACGTTCCCATCAGCCTTTCTGTAGCTCTGCGAGATACAATTCTTACAAATGAAAGCTTTCTTCTGGCCTGGGAGAAAGACAAAAAGAAGTCTGGGTGATTGTTCTACCTCATGCTCCTGGGGCTGTACCACCAACAGATAAACACCAGAGATCACCATCTTTGTCCTGTGCCTGAATCTGTCAGAGGCACCCGACAGGTTTCACCTTGCACTCTGTAACTGTAAAGGGACCTGCTATGAAACTCAATCAATAGAGTTGGAACAGGCATCCCAAACCAAAAAGGAAACCAGTATTTGGCACAGACTTAGCTTCAAGCTATCTCTAACAGTATGCAAAATATGACTGTGAAATTTGGTCCCACCATCTCTGAAGAGATAGATGAACTAGCACCATAGCAAGAACATCAATATGACAGACAAGTTATTTTTTTTCAAAGGATCAAAACATCATCATCAGTATTTAATACAGATGGCTCAATTTCTTGCAATAAAATCTCCCCTCTGCTCTTCCTCTGAGTTGCTAACCTGGATTTCAATCCTTCAGGTTAAAAATGCCATTTTTAAATTAGTGACTTCTTACTGCAGCTCTCCAGATAACACAAAATTAAAAACAAGTGCTGCACGTACACAGCAAGATGAACCACTTAAAGCTGTATATAAACATGCATTTAAAGAGGCAATAAACATTTTGTTTCCAGTGGTTTTCCTAAACACATTAATATTGCACAGAGCTTTTTTGCCAGCCACTTCTTTCAAACGCTGATTTCACCCAGCTGACTGTCTGCCTCTCAACAAACTGGCGCTTCCAAGTGAAAATGAAATAAGAAAGAGAAAAGAGAAAAGAAAGGAAAAGAAAAAGTGATTTTCTATTAACAAACAAATCCAAGACAAAATGTGACTCACAGAGTCAACAGAATGGACAATCTTCCATTCACAATTTGCTATAAACAGAACTAATTTTATATACTGAAAGGAACATAGCGGTCTGCAAAGATATACAGCATAAGGGAGTCCAACAGAGCATGTAAGAGTATCTTTCACTTAGAATAAAACTTTCATTTTGAAGCTATAACAAATAAATATCTGAGTACATTACTCCAGCCCTTGTCTTTCTACTCTGAAGTATCACACTGATATGAAGATATTTCTGCAGCCTCAGTAGTGAAAGGAAATAAAAAGAATGGTGGGAAGTGATAAAAAGAAAATCAATGATAAGAACATAATTTTACAGTATTTCAGCTTTCACTTTTGTCAACCACCACGAGAGAGTTTAGAAAGAAAAGAACATTTGTTGTTTTCATATGCACTTGAGTAAATGAACGATGCTGCTGTGAAAAGACTTGTCAGAAACACCTCGTGACATCACTGGTACTGCCTTGCAGGCTCAGGAATCATCTTTGATATGCAGCCAAAGCCAGCCTGCATCCTGGCTATACACACCCTATGCTGAGGACCTAACTTGAGAACAATGTCTTCCTAGCTAACCAGAACCATTCACATGGTTGTATTGGTCTCTATGATATTTGATTTCTTGCTCTGGGTGGGAATATACTCTATGTATACGCAATTACTGTCTTTATCAATGGAGAGGGCCCCAGTAGGACACTCGATTTGGAAACCTGTGCAAAGTGACCAGGAGGAAGATTTTGAGCCAAGTTCCATTTAGTCAGGAATATCCTGAAAGGGTCTGTATAGATGGGCTGACATGAGAAGTTTCAGATGGATATGTTTCTCTCTATCCATAGGTACAGAAATACATATAAAGTCAAAAATCATAAATAAAATGCAGGAAAACAAACTACACTGAAGAAGCTATTTATGCTTGTTTGAACTCTTACACTGAAGTCCCTGAGACCTAATCTGCTTAACAATATTTAGAAAAGTCATAACTGTGTTTCAATGGAAGATACACTGTCACCTTCGAATTCTTTAGGCTAACATAAAAGCAGTACAACCACTTCTGTCCAAAAGGTCAAAGACTCCTAGGACAGCACATGACTACCATTTGTCTGGATGTAAATTGAGACCTATTGACCCCGTAACATCACTACTGACCTCTTGACATTAGGAGCTTAGTAGAAAGACAGAAGACGATATTCTCAGGTTCCTACAGACTCATTAGGAAGAAAGAAGGAAAGAGAACCTTGCATGATATGAATTAGCAGCGTCATTAACCTTTTCTTTCCCCAAATAGCTCATAATATGTTTATAGAAGCCTCAAAAGAACGATTTGAAGAACATTGAGCCCAACAGATTTGTACCACTTTCAGTTTTCCCAAACTGTTTATAAAATCTCTCAGTGGCTTGACATAAAGCATCCTTTTATGCCTCCCTCCTTTCACATGACATACAACACCTTTTCCTGTTTATCATGGCAGATGGCCTAGACATTCAGATGAGCATCATCTTTTCAATCCAGGCCACTTCTCATCTCCATTAGTCTCCTTTTAACTTACAGTTGACTACAGCTGGCCACAAATAATGGGAGGTGTAGTTTAATTTGTTGCTTTATGGAAACAAAATTGGCACACTGAGGTTTAACTTCACTGTAACAGCAGATACGGCATGTGCTACTCTAACAGAAACAGGCTACTTGCAATGAGTTAGGAAGACAATAAAAAAAAATGACATTTTCTTATTTGTAGCCAGCTTGTCATCTTCACTTAAAAAAAAAGACTTTTCTTCCTTTTTTCTGCTCAATGGATTGTGCCTCATCAAGGAAGGCAATCATCAGATTTTAACTAATAGTAGAAAAAAGATGCCTCACAGTTCAGGCTGGTTAATGGCAATGTCTGTTTCTGGCATGTGACCAGTTTACTGCTGTCTTGTTGATCCGAGATGTGCACGTGTCTCCAAAGGGCTAGGAAAGCAGAAAGATTAGGGACTCGGCTGCTGACAACAACCAAACTCTCTATAAACAACACACAATGAAAATAATGAAAACCAGAATTTCCTGGTATTTTCAGTAGCCTCTAGACAATGCAACAGTTTCTGGTTTCTTCACTAAAGATGATATCAATTATGCCTTTTATCCATCATGCAGAAGTCACGTGTGAGGCATAATTGAGGGCCTTCTCTCCAAGGTAATTTCTTCTGGATTTACACGGCAAAGTACTAAAATTGCCTTTTTTGGCACTTAGTATTACAACATGGCTTGGGAGGGGGTATTTTACTTTACTGATGTAAAGCAGCTGGCATATTTACAATTGATAGGTCACATCAACACAAAGCAGATTTTCAGCCCAATTCAACAGAGCAAATGCTGAATGCTAAACTCTTGTGTGGAAACGTAGCTCTATTTCCTAATGGCTATCACAGCTGCCTGCGACTGGCAGCTAGTTTTTTCACTTGCAGACTATTGCTTTTTGCACTACAGTTTATTAAACTTATCGCTAAAGCTGAAATAATAAGTACTTTACAGACTTCCAATGAATTAGCCATTCAAGAATCCCTCAGGAATTCCCTTTAGCACACACAAAGCAAAGGCAGGAGGGAGAAAAGGTGACAATTTAGTGCAGTCTTAATTTCTGTGCTCCTTTGTAAGGGAAGAATCGAGGATCTAAGCATTCACTCACAGCAGATGCTGCTGCCCATGTTCTAAAACATATTTTATTGAAAACTACAAAGCCCGGAGTAACTATCTGCTTTTTCCCTGAAATTACCTCTCCAAGTTTCACACTAGAGACTACAAGCTGCTCTTCGTTATATGTATGCCACTGGCAAAGTGGCAGCAACTAATCCTCTGTGTGGTTTGTTTTTATAATACCTGGCCTAGGTAGAAATGAAGCAGAAATCTCAACCTCAACTGAAAAAAAAGAGAAGTATCTGTGTCTGTAATCCTGTTACAGATGTAGTTTACATTGAAAAAAAAATACATTAATTTATACCATGTGCAAAGCATCAGGGAAAAGCACAGCTCTCATAGCCAAAAGGCATCTTTACTATAAAGTTGGGTTCTTTGTGGGTGTTTTTAACAAATGGTCACTCCAAGGATTACATTAACCTAGCATCAGGACTTTTACGGGAAAAAAATACAAATGTAATTTATCTTTTTTAACTGTCAGCTGCATTTCTAAAGCTTTAAAGTCTGAAGCTTCCAGCGACCTTTTGTCTTTCTGCCATGGCAGGAATATCTTGGACAGCTGTAAGAGCTTTGTAAGCTATCTTTCGCAAAATCCATTAGCTAATTCAAGGAACCTAATTAGAGCTGCCATTTTGATGGAGCATATTGAATGCTCTGTATAAACTAGTAACACCATCAATGTTTATTAAAAATTGCAAGAACCAAAGCTCTCAGTTCCATATAAATATTAATGGACAGATACGCAATACTTATTGAAATATAGATGGCTTTATGTCCACACAAACACACAGAGAAATACTTACAACTCAGTGTGATGCATTTATTCACAACTGCTAAAGTACAGAAGCAAAACCTAGGGACAATTTTACACAAACTGTTGAAAATTGACCAGCTTCCATTTACACTATCCTTATGTGCATTAAGGGAAGCAACGAACACTAAAGATGATTTGTTTCTTGTGCTCTTCTTGAGCAGTGTGCTGACAATTTGGAGTGTATTTTGAGCTTACCTCAAGAATGCACTCCAGCTGGAACCGTTTTATAGCTTCTCTTAAACCAGGCACTCCAATCACCGTACTCTGTAGACATTTACACATATTCCAGTACTACACTGTTTAAGGACATCCAAAGATTCAAAGGGAACTTGCACTGTAGAGCTAAAACTCAAATTTTGCTGTAGACAGCAACAAAATCGGTGAAAGGCAGCAGACATCTGGAGCAATGCTCTCCTGCATTCTGCTCCCCAACAGCCCAACTATAATGAAAAAGCAACTCACAGACAATGATACAACACATGAAATACTGACCATTCCAGGAGTATATCAGAGCCCTAATTAGGTTAGGCTGTACAAGCATATGCCTTTGGCTGCAGAAATAAAAAGTTTTCTGGCTACTTCACAGCTTCATTTTTAACTTGATACTTCATAAATGGAACTGCAGAAAACCTCATATGTTACCATTTCAATCTGACGTACACTTTCATACGCATCTAACAGTGCCTGGATTCTATTTATATGTACAACTAAATATACGTGCACAGAAAAATCATCAGATTTGCTACAGAAAGACAGCAGATGTTCGTATTAAGCCACTGGCACATGCAAGGTGAAGCATGTAATCCTTATAAGGAAAGCATTTAACGTTCCAACTACAAGCCAAAGAAAAGCAAAGACAACAGATGAAATTATTTCTAGCAGGTTTTACTAGCTGCGAGTGCAATGCACAGACACACGAAAGCACTGCTGAGCATGCTCGAGTGACTCTTACAGCACACGGAGCTTCTCACAGAGGGGTGTATAATCCATATGCACTCTCTAGAACATCCTAACTCCAATAATGATCCAGAGGTCACTTCTGAATATATACTAAAATGACACACGAAGCATTTTATGGATGTGCAGGAAAACCCAGTCTTAACTATATTTTCTATGCTGTAGTAGTGCAAGGGGCAAAAAATTATATGACAGTCTTACCATAGTGACAACCCTGAAAGTAAATTCAGTTTAGCTCTCTGAGAGGGCAGCATTTCCAAAGTACAACTGAGATCAGAACAGTTTCACAGGAACATGCTCAAGTCAAAACATCGGTTACCACTAGCTTCTCTCAGGAATTACACATGGCAAATTTAGCTTGTGGTTATTGCTCAACAGAAACCCTGCCAGATGCTGGAGTTGTTGATGGATTTTGCAAAGTTCTGCTGCCTTCAAGGCCACCCTGCCTACCCTTCCAGCAGCCTCCCTCCTCAGGCACCTCTGCCCAGTGCAACTGGGCTCCTCAGAGAACTATTGCTTTGCTCGCATTCACAAAGACCGCGGAGTGCACATTCCTCCATCACAAGCTCCCCATCAACAGAATTAAACACCTTATAAGCTGAACTGCATTTCAGAGAAGTATTTCTGAACTCAGGGTCCTAAAGTTAGCAGTGTAACTTTATTACTTTTTATTATGGCAGGCAATAGAAGCTCCCAGGCTTGCAGACATACATAGCTTTTCTAGCTCCTCCTTCTTATGGCTTCAGCTCCACTGCACCTCTGAAATCACTCCCACTTCTCCACTTGGAGAAGTCTAAGCTGAATTTCAAGTGTTTAAGATCAAAGGTAACTACTGCTCCTTTTCAGTAATTGTTTTGCAAAATGTTACGGTAAAATGGAAAGAAGGAAGTAATGGAATCTTCAAACTACACACAGTCATTTCCTTACCTGGAAGAGGAAGAGCAAGCCTATCTCTCAGCATCTGGCTGGCGAGTTCCAGAAATACCAAAGCAAGTGTTTTGGTTCAGGCCCATCTCTATCTCCACAGAATAACTCTTGTACGATTTTAACCACTGTGTTCAGAGACACACCTTAAAAAACATTTCAAAACTATTCTGCTCTCTTCATTCATATTCAGAAGTCTTGCCCTTCATACCTTTCAGCCAAGGGTGCTTATTTCTTCCACCCATTTACTGGCTTCCCATACAAGCACAGCCCTGTTTCAAAGGCTACTTTAGTACAGAAACACCACCCCTGATGTACTTTGTAACCCAACTCTCCCTCCAGAACTTCTTGAGACCCATCTCCCAGAAGCATTTCACAAAGCAGCCTGCCAGTAATGATGAGGCTGCAGTTGGTGTGGGACACGCAATGGCACTTCTTCCTTTCTGTTCTGGTTCAAATGAGTGTTTAACACGTGTCATGTCTAACACACTAACAGAGCATTAAACTTGCAGTACTGGTAAACTTCTCCCTACTCTCTAAGCCCCTACTTTACTGTAAACAATTCTTTAAGCTGTTCCAGCAATTCTGCCTCTTCGTTCCTACTCTTGTCCTGCCCATCCATAGAATTTCTAAGGATTTTACATTCAAATCAGCTCACTCTTTCCCCCTGGAACGTCAGGCACAAGGGTGAAGAACACTGATCACACCCCATTCACCTCATCTTTCATTCCTCCACCAGGAACCTCTCTGGTCCCTGCAGCCAGGAGAACCTACTAC
>JBCJKH010053818.1:108388-122476 GCA_039877255.1 Loriculus beryllinus
CAGCCAGGAGAACCTACTACTGGAAAAACATGTCTAAGCTCTGGCAGCTCAGGACAAGTGAAGTGAGCAGCCAAGTTCCTATCATGTGTGTGGGAAGTACTCTAAATCTTACAATTTAGTCAAATTGTCAGTGTTCACGGGGTGGCAAAAGGCACAGTCTGGTATAAGACTAGGCTGTGTTCCCTTCCTAAATATAAAGCCCCAATTCAGAGTATGGAAAGACTACCGCTTCTTATTGAACAAATCATATGCTTCTTATTTTTACTTTTACACAGACAAACCAACCCCTTGTCCCTCCAGACCCTTCCAAAACAGCTGTCACCATGTTCCACACAAATTCAGCTTCAGCACACCTCCTACGTTGGCATTTCAAACCCCAATGGTTGAAGACTGGTTATTAATAGGTGGAAATACAGTTTTCCAATGGAAGTCAGGCCAGCAACTCCCCTCACACAACTGGCGCAGCTGGGGTTTGTATGGCTGTCTGCCTTTCTGCCCTCTAAGGCTGTGTGCTCCTTAGTCCAGCGCCTGGTTGTGTATTCCTGAAGGCAGCGTAAGGCTGGCTTGCTCCTGGCATCTGTGGGATGAGCACTCCTTGACAACAACTGCAACACCTTTGAAGTACAGCCTGGTAAGCACATACTACTCCTGCATGTGCTCCAAATTAAGCTGTAGTCAGCTCAATAAGATACTTAATTGATGAGTGCTACTTCCTTCACTTGTCCATTAAGGTAAGTACAGCACATGGATATTTCAACTCATCAAAGACGAGAAAATACATTAATTTTGGTTTTTTTGTAGCTGTTAATAAATCTAACACTGTCTGGCAGTTTTCTTCATTTCCTACCATTTGACAGATACTGTGATCACAAGTTACAGAAGATGTTTTTCCTCTGAAATTATCACTCTGGTAATACAAGCCAGAAGGAAACTTCATCAAGATACCAAGAAGCTGGGTATCATTTTATTTTTAACTTTCTGTGGCTGGTTTGTGAATATCTCAATGTGATAAAAAAAAAAAGTTCCACCCGGTACTATTAAAAATACATACACACACACACATGTTACACACGACTGTATTACAGCAAATAATCACAGGGTGTATTTATTAGTAAAAGTCAGTATTCCACTCCTATAATCAGGCTGGCTCTTTTCAGACCCCTTTACTGCAAGAAACACCTGTAACTGTTTTCTTCCTCTTTTTCTCTCTCAAATTGACATTTGTATGGAATCAAGAAAAATCTTCCTTAATAATTTTTCATTACTAATGGCTTTTTTTGGTATGTGTATTGGGGAGGAGGGAAGGCAAAGGGCAGGAAAAAGGAGCTTTAAGTGCTCTGCAAATTATCCTCCTGAATCTGGGCCCCATAAATCCTATCAAATGTTATATTTCATCAATAGGTTGGAAAAGCTTTTTTCTCTGCAATGATGAAGCCTAGCTTTAAAATTTATGGTTTCATTTTAGAAATGGACTATAAAAAGAGTCTGACTTAGCTGTCTATCAACTGTAGCTGACATTAGCAAGTTAGGTGTGGACTTTCAAAGTGTTAGATGTATTCTTTATTTATTATACATATACATACACACATATAGAGATATATGAGGACATGTATATCACTTTGGGTTTGTGCATGCATAAGTACACAGCTGGCTTTTAAAAACTTATTTGTCTTAAATTTTTTCTTCCAATGCAAGAGATCTGAGATATTCAGCAGATTACATTGCAAAGTGATAAAAATGCCCAGGCTGGAGCTGGCTCAAAGATCTACAGCAACATAAGCAAATTGCATTTTGCTACCCAAATGATTGAGACAAAGTAGTTTATTTTGTTCTTGTTCTGGGGAGGTAAAATGCAATTCAGCAATGGCAGAGCCAGGTTCAGGGGGAGGTGGGAAAGGTTTCAGTAGGTTGTGGGAAAAAGAAAAGAGGAGGTGGGCAGCAAAGGACCACAAAGTTTTAGGTGGGGGAAGACAATTAGCAAAGGACTAATAGCTTGGGAAAGAGGGTACGCAGAGCTTCTGCACCCCTCATGCATGGGAAGGGAGGCAGAGAGCCAACCTTCCCTGACTCTGCGACTTCCTAACCTCTACGCCCTTCCACAAGCCCCTGCCTCCCCAGAGAGCTGCTCCTTCTTGCTCTCCTGCGCTCCCTGGGGAAGGAGAGTGCCGAGAATACAGCTCCTATTCCTGTTGCTGCCACCACTGACAGGAGACGTGTGGGTGTCACAGCTGTCCCCTACAAGCCCAAAAGCTTCCTCTGCAGCCAGAACAGCAGCTTCCTCAGATGGAGGAGGAGACAGCCTGTGCATGCTGTCTAAACACCCACTCCTGCTCTCCTCTCTCACCACCAGAGCTAGAGGTTTGCAGCCACTGACTACTACCTACTTCCCCCATGCTTAAAAGCAGTCTCAAAGGTAACACTTCTCATAGAAGCACTACTGCTCCCACAAATCCTCATGCCTGAAAAAGCAAACCACGTTTAAAATAAAAACCAGATGGACAAAGTGACTCAGCTGCAGCCAGAGAAAGTGAAGTTCCACTCCAAGTGTAGGGGAGCCCATCTCTCTCCATCCACCACAGAAGGACCTAGTTTCCTAGCTCAGACAGTTAATGATAGATTACATGAAAACAGCAAATCAGATCATGCTGTTGAGGCATTATATGAACTAAACAGAAGAGCGGTTAATCTAAATCTCATGTGGGATGGTTATTATTGCATGTTGCCATTGTTGCTCCTGAGTCCAGCTGTAACATTTGGGTTTAGTGGCAACACAGAAAAAAACTGAAAGTCCTGTTGCTCATTATAAAACAAGGAGAAATCTCACCCTGGGGAAAATGGCCAAAGCTGACAAGTGAATACTACAGAAAAGGTCAGGAGGGAGAGGTGAATGGTATTCTGAGTCAGGAGCAAGAAAACCAAATCTCTTCTTCCACTGCCTCTGTTTCCTAACATGAACAGGATGAATAAATAAAAGATCCCATCACCGATGCTGAGAACAGTGATGGGATATTTTATTCGTATTTGTATACCATGGCCTCAGATCACTCCTGAAGTTCCCTGTTGGGAGGATGTTGGTCAAGGTTTCAGTCACCAGGCCTGCTGGGGACAGTGGAGGGAGGCACTGCACCAGCATGCAGCACAAGACAGGACCCCAGCTGCAGCTCCTCTAACACACCCATTGCAGGGGCCTCTTCTGACTATGGAAGGATGCTGGCTTTACTCACTGTAGTCAGTGATGGCACACACTAGCAAGGGATGATCACTCATTTGGTATTATCAAGCAGGGGAACAGATAGGGGAAATACCACCCATCCACATCCTGCAAATCAAAATGTGTTCTGCTTCTAGTGCTATGTTTCTACTGTATGTATACAAAATACATCACACTTACACCAATTTATGGAAATGAGATGAGCGGAAAGTGCCTCTATTTCCAAAAAGGGTATCTGTATTAGTGAAGGATAACTTTATCAAACCTTGATCTACAGACAGCGCACCTCTGGAGTTCTACATTTTTTACTGGAAGCAGGCACAGAGCAGCGTCACACCACATGAACAGAAGCTACTCAAAAAATACAAATCTCAAAATGTTTCAGGTTCATACAAGTTAACCCCACTCCACAATGAAATTCAGGACACTAAACCAATATTGCCGTGATAGTGTTTTGAAAGACAAACACACTCATCCCAGAGCAAATCAAGAATATTTCTAGCAGTGCATTTTTTCCCCGTGTTTTTTTTATATGTTTCTCCTTGAAGGTTTCAAAATAATCAAGCATTTCAGCTTCCCTGTAACTCCTGGGACTTTTTCAAACCTGAATTAACTCTTCGATACACAAACATCATTTTGCCAGTCTGCAAAGAGACGCTCCTGGCACTGTTCAAATCCTTACTTTTCCCTTCTGAAAATCTTTCCCCTGATTATCCCCTCCCCCCAAAGGATGCTTTCTCAGTCTTGTTATTCCTTCTTTCCTTGACTCCTTATTCCCCATCTCTTTCCTAAGACCCGTCTCCTCCAGCTTTTCTTTTTTTTTTACTGTATTTTGCTTAAGCTCTTACGAAACCCTGACCTGTTTACAGAAAAATACCCACAGAGCTCAAGGGCTAATGTTTTATCCCTTACTCACCGCCTTGTATCTGGCTCCAGTCAACAGTAACCAAAATTCATCATCATCAATGGATTTTCAGTGACATGCACTGTATTTGCTCAGATAATGGCCTCATATATTGCCTTTGAAATGAGGGTGTGACCATTACTTAGGGATATTCTCAAGAGGCAGTAACTGGCATTGCTGGGACACATTTGCTTCATGTTTTGAAGGCAGACCTGCAGAAAAGCAAGCTTTGAAGTTTTTTTTTTGGATGGTACTGTGCTCTCAGAAGGACACACCAATATTGACCTTAGCATATCACCTTTGGATTGGAGCAGGCCATTTGCTAACTGGTTTGGAGCATAGGGGAGGAACAGGCATATGCTGCCTCTGAAAGGTCAGGCAAACACATGAGGGTACAAACCTTTCCAGATTCTGTGGTGAGGGTCAGGCTAGGTAATGTAGGCTGGAGCAGCCCTTCTGACAGGTATCCTCCTTACCTCCTCATTGTTTTGAGAGGGCCTTCAAATCTTTCAATACTGCCACAGGAACACCGGCACACAAAACACCACTGCAACATCTCCATCAGACACAACTCTCCTAGCAACAGGCTCTGCACAGATGTGTAATAAAAAGACAGGCCTATTCCCCCACACAGCAGAACGATAGAAATAGTAAGAGCAGGTTGGGGAGCACAAGACAACACAGAAACAATACGGTTTGCAGGATGCCTCAACTTTAAAAGCTTGCCAACTGAGCACAAATGTGGATTGTAGCCTCCATTTGTGAAGTAGGAGAAAGATGGATATGCTGTATCCAGTCCAGCTCTGTACACTTACCCCATCTGGAGAGCAAGCCAGCCCACCAAGATTTGGGAGAAGGAAGAGAAAAGATCACTTTTATCTGCTGCATTTTCTCTGCAATGGCTAAGGTTTAAAACCCCATGGATGTGCATTATCACTGATTTCAGCAGTGACCATAACATTTTTTTTCTTCCCTCATTTTTCTCCATTCAAAAACTTACTCCATTAATGCACAAAATTACCTCCCCCTCATCTAATTCACTGCTCCCCCTGGAACAGCCATTAAAATTGATTCACAAATACACTACATTTACAGGCAAAAGTGGAAAAAGAGAAACCCCCTCCCCATCATGTCCCTCTCCAGGAGGGAGTCTGAGAGTCACTGAACAAAGAACCCTCAAATCTTCTGTCATATAGCTTAGAAATCAGAATGTCATTTCCAATCTGTATCTCTTGTTTCATTGCAGAAGATATGGACCTTAAAACAGGCAATGATCAGTAATGTTTCAGGCTCTAGCTTTTAGTTTTTCTGTGGACTCTATGCCACAACAGACCACTTCCTCCAGTCCTGCCCCCAACCCCAGCTGCAGCAGTGAAGATATCTAAAGGACATAGGCAGCTGGAGAAAATGCAAGACCCTGGCTCCCAGGCCTCATCTGTTTTTCACTCCATACATCTGGATTTGACAAAGTCATGCTTATCAGATAGATCAGCAGATAGCCTGCTATCTGTGTTGTGGTGCAGAATTAGTTCAGAAGAGCACTCTTCCTGCTTGTGTTTTGCTGTTTAATCCTGCATAGAGTAGTTGTGGAGGCAGCAATAAAGGACAAGTCACCACACTAACCAAATTCTTCAACCTCTAATCCTGGTCAATTTTCCAACCTTGAGAAGAAAGTGAAACAAAATTCATACATTATTACTATTTAACTGCATATTTCAATAGCATAAATTTATGAGGATACAACTGAGACCTGGAGGCAAGTTTATTTTATGAAAATATATCATGTTTGAGGGAAAATTTAATGCTACAAAAATAAAGTCTCAACTTTTAAGCTGTTGTCTTCTGTGATGCCATAGCTGGGTCTTCCAGCCAGCCTCACCAGATGGCCATGTTGGCCACCATCAGAATAGCAGTCTGGAAACAAGTGCCCTACAGCCTTGCCTCAGCATCTTGGCTAGAATACACTCTGAAACAGCAGCTCTGTACTCATAGTTCAGAGATATTCCCAGTGCACTTGCTTAAGGATTCTTGAAATTTGTGAAGAGATTAAAGCCAAACTTCTAGTCCCACAGAGGTCAGGGAAAACAACAGAATGTTGGTTACTAGCTTTTAAATGTTAATCATCACTATTCACACTAAAACCTCCTTACACTAAAAACAACCCCTCCCACTCCCCAGCACACAGTACGAAAATCCACTTAAAAATAGTACTAAAAAAGGCAATTTTCTCCTAAGCAGTAGGTAAGTTCAGTTGCAGAGGATTCCAACACATACATGCCATTTTTTGTTTGACGAAGGCTGTGCAACCATTCCTCCTCTTACATACAACTGTGCAAATCAGTGTGTTAGTGATGCTTTTGCAAAGAGGGTTTGACAACAATAGAGAGTCCCCAGCCTGCTAAATAAGAAGTGACAACTCCATTCGAAAGCTGTCTCAGGATGTGTTTTATGTGCAGAAATTATCTGTGACAGTTCAGATCAAAATAGAGTTTTCATTTCATGTGGGAGGTAAATGGACGATAGAATAGGTTACTTTAAATGCTGTAGTCTAGTCCAATTAATGTTTCAGCCTTTTTTTTGTATGGATTTCTTCTGCATTCTATGCTCTAAACTTTGGGGTAAAAAAAAAATAAAAATGTAAAAGTCACTTTGTCAATAGCATGATGCACAGAACAGGCCAAAAGTTAACAAAAGTGGTTAACAAAAACAGTCATGCAGAAGTATGGCAAAAAAGCTCGAGTTACAGTAATCTGGCTGTGAAACTAATAAGTATAAAACAGAAAAGCAAATATCACTTCATCATTCTTTCAGGGAGAACCAGGCAGGGGAATCTGTTCCAATTTTCCACCTCAATCAACAGAAATGTTGCCACTGATGGAAACAGGACTTGTGCATCAGTCTTCTTTCTGAGCAGCAGATACAAATCCACATGCTACCCTTTGCTTTGCAGATCGTGCAACAGTTATATTTTCTAGTTATGTAACTATAGCAATGATACAATTTAGACTTGAAAACTCTGCCACATTCAAGATACTGCTCCAGCCTCTGAAGGTTGCAGATTTTCCTGTTTTCCAGAACATCATACCTGCTGATTCTTTCAAAGATATGTCCCATTAAGTACCAGGCATACTATGTTACTGGAGATAAGACAGGATACAATATGAAATCATTAACGACTTCATCTGTTCTTGCATCCATTTGTGTCCTCTGGCAACCACCATGACCTTATTACAGTGACTATCACATGTTACTACCTACATCTACAGAAATGAAGCATCCACTACCAAATTTATGTGTTTATATAAAAATTCAGACGTGAACTGTCACTTTTCTCCCCAGGAAACACACATTCACATTTGTTACCTGTAAATCAGTCACTTGTTTCCTGACCCATTTTAAAGAAACTTTGTTTTCTTAGAGGTCTGGAGCCACCACTGTTACTCAAGCACAGCAGTGGCTCTCATGCAGGGCTTAAGGGAGCTGTGCTGATTCAATGCCAATAGCTTCCTACCTTTTTCAAAGTCAATGGGGAAACCAGTAGCTCACGCATTGCTTTTTAGGTGTAAGCATGAAGTTTTGTTAGCAGAGAAGCTACAGACTCCCAAGTGAGTGATCTCATCCCAAACAAGGGCCCACGAACCTTACATAATCTATTTTGTTCATGCTACACTTTAAACAATGCATACTTTGAATCTTTTCTGAGAAATAGCATTTTTCTTGGCACAATTTGCAATTTCCACCCACTTGGAAGAGCAGGTGTCTCTATGTATCATTTCTCAACCCTGGGAATAAAGAAAACATTTAGAAAACATGTTAAAATTGTTTTCCTAGAGTCAGGAGACATTAATTTAAGGTTCCATGGGCATTACAGAACAGACCTCCACTATAAATGCACCAAGCTAGCAGAAACACTGAAACAAAGCACTCTGAAGATACGAGACCTCAGTATCTCTACTGGCCCAAGACTGAACACTGATAATCTTACTCCTTGGAGGCAGGTTTTCACACAAAGGAGAAATTAACATCTATCTATGCGCTAGGGTCTTGAAAAGAACAAAATAACAGAACAATGAAGCTGCTCAGACATCTGGTATATTTGCCACAGCTAATTGTAATGAGATAGTGGGGAGGGAGCAGATTAAAGGTGAAAAGGTATGAATGGATACTGTTTATCATTTCAGAAACCACACGGCCATATAAAAAATACCACTACTCAGACTAATGAGTCTAAATTTTGGGAGGAATTCTCAAGCACTTCTCATATTTAGACTCACAATCTATTTGCAGCAGCACTCGAAGAAAGAGAATTAGACTTCTGTCCGTTCAGTTTTGGAGCCAGAACATGTCACTAAGTGCAAGAGACTTTTCAAGCTCTGTAGCAAAGAGGTCAAAGCATCACAAGGATGAAGACAGTGGTATTTACAGAGAAAAGGAGGAGAAGATCAATCCCTTTCCCCCAGTCCCCTTTTCTCTCCCCCTCTGAGGCAGCTGCTGCTTAAATATTGCCATTGTATGGAGAAGCACATGATAATTGCCTCCTGTTTTGTTTTGGGGGTTTGTTTTTTCTTTAGTATTTTTTTTTCCCAAATCAGGGCAGGGACAGCAGTGTATGTTACAGGAAGAAAACCACTTCTTATTCAGGTGAAGGGCTGCAGTCTGTCTGCCTGTAATTTGTGTACTAACAATCAGTAACAATTAGGAACAGGTTTATGGCTTTGATGATGTTCCCCAACCCCCTCCACAACCTCACACTCCTTTGCCATGTTATAGAAGTACCTGCTGACAGGTAAAGAAGGGACTCCAGCCGCAGAAGACTGCCTCTGTCATTACCCGAGAGCAGAGCAGAAGCAATCCATGTCCCCTGGTTAGCAGCACACTTATAACATACCAGTGCTCAATTAAAGCAGTCCTTTCAGACAACTACTGAGCATTATAGTGACTCAGGCATAGGAAATAGTTGTCCTCTCAAGACCTTCCTGAAAGATGGGCCATGTTTTAAACATGCTTCCATACTTGTGAAGGTGTCTTGCTGCTTACTTTTTAGTTACCAGGCCATGTACAACACTTGCATTAGAAACACGTTCTATGCTTAAACTTACAGGCCAGTCTCAAACTAATTGTTTTTCATGGATTTTATGTAAATAACATAATGATCATTTGTGGTTGATTTGCATTTACAAGGTAATAACCATATTCAGGACTACGTAGACATCAAAGCCTAAAGGCAGAAGTGTTTATACAAGATAAAACTCCACTGCTGAAGGACACGTTCTAGCTAATACTGGTTTGAGAAGAAATGCCTCTAAGACACTATTATACTGAAAAAATTATTTAAGATTAAAATTAACTGAATGAAGAAATTAAACCATAAATATGGGTCGAAGACTGAATGATAAGATGTTGTTTGAAATGTTAAAATGTTAGTAGGCTCTTTATCATTTCTTCTTACAGTTTCCAAGTCACTGGAGGGAAGGAGTCAACAACCTCCCAAGAGTGCAGATCCAACAGAGGACTGTGAGACTGAAAAGCTGTGACACTGACCTACAGGTATGCAAGTAGAAAGCTTCAACAAAACAAGAAGGAGGAAAAAAATAAAGAGGACATTTATTGCTCTACAAGATGCTATATTTATTTCATTTTTAGCACTTTCTAGAGGTATCTCGCACTCACTCCTCTTGCATCTTTTTTTATCGTGAGTTGTGTTTTGTTTTGCTCCACTTCAGCATTGTGGAATGAAAAAAATGAAGGATACAGCCTGTTTGCAGGCAACTAAAGAGTATAACATTCTCCATGCAATCATTCTTCACTGCTTTCTAAAAATGGCCTCCAGACATCAAGGACAAGTTAGTGATAAAATAAAGATAACCAGTGTGGTTATTTGAAGCAACACCATTTTCTCACGTCCTTCTGTCCTAATGAAAGACCTCACTTTCTCTCAGATGCAGGTCACAATGTAGTTTAAGACAAGCTATTTCTTTCATTTTCAATGACAGTCTAACATCGCTCTCCAGAAAACAGTCACAATTCTCTTAGACCATCCCAAGATCAATACTGATACCTTGATCAATGTCAACAAATGCTCTGCTGCTGCATGACCTCCCAGAGAAACTGCTCTTTAGCCACAGTACATGTGGACTCCACATGGTGCCAGGTCTCCTTGCAGGAATGTAAGGACAGTCACGAAGGTTCGGAGTATATACCAAGTTAAGTGCATCAGAAGACCTGAGCTGATGAAACAATCAACTATTTCTTGGCTTACTATGACCCCTTGGATTACTGTCTGTGGCAGTGGACTTGTTATCATGGACTGAAAAACAGCATGTTTCAGAGTTTCTCATCGACTGCATGCTCTGCACAGCTGTCAGACAATAATGACAATTATTCTCTTTTTATTCAGCATCCTGTTGACTATTAAGCCATTTTCATCACATCTCTTCAGTCTTCCCAACATTTTTGCTACACGATATTGAGTGATTTTCAGCTTTTTGAACCTCATCAGTTTGTACAGTTTTCTTCTAACCCAAAGATCTGGTTCATGATTCTGCCTATACTTGTCAGCAATAGCTGCTTACTAAATGCCTGAGTAACCTTTCACCACTGGTATCTTGACAGAAGCAGGGAGCAAAGTCCTGGACTCTTTTCAGGAGCAGTTGTTTTACCCTACTATTAGATATTTGAACCTTGCATAAGAAGGTTCCCATTTATTCACTCTGAGGTATCACAATCTTTTCTATCTTATGTTTAGCGTGGAGTCACTCAGTGGTACAAAATTAAGATTAGCAGAGAAAATGTAAAGATCTGCTACTGTAAACCCAAGGTAAACTGGGACTGCAGGAAAATCAGTGTATGGCAAGAACATCTCATGGGAGATAACAATTCCTGCTGTAACATTTCCACTACACAGTTAAGCTGTATGAGTACCGTTCAGATCTAAGCACTGTGCCTAGACATGAGCAGTCATGCTGTAAAATCCTATCAGAGTTACTGAAGGTCTGAGGTGTGCTGCATGGTTCCCTGTGCTGAAGTCATCTCAACTGGTGTAAGAGCTTTTCCTGGTGAAGTGAGATAACCAACTGAGTGTTTATTTTGAGAAAGTATGAGAAAGACTGGGATATTGCTTAAAAACTCTCAGGACTCAGTTATGCTCCCCACTGCTTACTGAGGAGGGCTGGAGATTGCTTTACCTATAGTTCAGAGGAACCTGTAGCACAGGTCCCACTGACCTTGGATAACCTCAAACAGAAGTGAAGACACTGAAAACATTTCTCATGGCTCCAGTCAATTTATGTCCATTTTCCCTGTCACATCCAAGACTTAATTCTCCATCCTTATAGACATGTATCACTGCTCTCTTAACTGGAGCTACTCAGCTTTTTGCAGCAGTCCAGTGATGGCCCTTTTCCCCCTTCCTCAAAACTTAACCCTTTGTCCATTACTTTAAGACTTCTAAGAAATGATTTTTTTGTCTCCCACTGAATTTTGACTATTTTTTGTGTCGCTGTGAACTCACGTCATCACCTGGAGCCTGAACATACAGATGCTCATATATGAGCTGGTCTGTGCTCCTCATGTCCATCCTCTTCCACCTCCAAAAGACAGATTTGTAGTATGCAGAGCTAAAAGCCTAGCACAAAATCCCATACCCTCATCTACTGGCCAGTTTTACTAAATGAAGATTATCTCTACAATGAAAGAAGGAACCCCTTTCTTCCATTTAACTAGTAGCAGCTAGGAAAAAGAGGATTTTTTTGGAAGTCATGGTTATGGATAGAGTGTGAGCTCCCTAGGGTCAGCAATGTAGATTCATCTTACACTGGGCTACACGGCAAAGCTTGCACAAGGCCAAGTCACCAGGGCTTTCTCTGGAGCTACTTGCATATTGAGAAACTAGGAGACTGTAAGGGAAAAATGACTGTGTCAAGAAGCTGGGGAAAAAACCCCAGCAGATAGTTAACAAAAAAATTGGGAACTGGACTGGAAGGAAAAACAAAAGAAAAACAAACAGTTTCTTGGCAAAGGACTTGATGGAAGAATAAGCCTCACAACTGTGAACAGCATAATAACCTTCTGCTTGCTGTTTCTCTTCAATCAGGGAAATGGGACTAGGTTAACATTCATCATTTAACCAGAACTGCAGTACCAAACAAACCTGACTGAAAACATACTTAGCTAGAACAACTCTGCAGGGCTAACAATGGGGCCAGAGAGGCTCATTCTGACAGAAGACAACTTGGAGAAAAGAAAAGCTGGAAATTTTGAAAACCTTGAAGTCTACAAAATAGAACAGACTATGGGAGAGTAGTGAGAAAATAGAACCACATCAGATATAACCATGTCCCTTACACTTTATTTTAAAAAAAGATTTAGCAATTTTAAGTAGACCAAATTCAGAAAGGAAATTTATTTATTTGCCTGTAATGCTACCAGACAACTATTAGTTGGGAAGAGGAAAATACAGTACGCAACGCTACATCCATCCATCCATCCTGCATATCCGGTAAGGCAGACTTCCTTGCTCAAGGAAAATATCCTCGTTACATTGCCTGCCTGCTAACTAGAAACACGACATTCTATTAAGGTTTGCACTTTAAATATGGAAGTGACTGGTCTATAAACAAGATTTTAACAGCTTCTCTTTTGAACAACTCCGACTGTTTAATTAATCTTCAGCCATTAACCATTCATTTAAAATGCCACTTACAAAATCTTAATTTTGCACATTATCAGCTGGTTCACAAATAGCTATCTATGAGCAGAACCGTAATGATCTTCCTCCCTCTTTCTTGGAGCCTACAAGCTTATAGTCAATTCTGGCTTCTTAATTAACCACACGCACATATTAGCATTTAAAATTAAAGAGTGTTTTGTTAAAAAATACTGTGCAGAGAAAAGTTAATACATACACATTCTGCTGCTGATTCAAGGAGCAAGTATAAGCTTTTGGACAAACAGCATCCTGTGTAAGACAGAATTCAGCATCTCCTGCTCACACTAGGAAATACGCAATGGCAGGAACACATGCAAGACCATATGATTTCATCCCAGCTGCATGAACGATCTCATTTTGTCTTTATTTGTACATTTAAGAGGCTGACACCACCATCTGCATTTCACTCTGTATACTCTGGTATGGTCTCATCTTCCAGTAACAGACCTGCTCTTTCTCCAAAGACCTAACTTTTGCATTTGCATCCAAACAGCTGAAAGAATGGGACATTACCAATAAATAGGCAGAATTAACACAAAATAATTCCATGCAATAATATATCACATGAAAAGACAGGGCTGGAGGAGAAAAAAAAAAACAACTAATCCAAACCTGAATGCTTAACACAGCTGCCATAACTCAGGCTCACCAGCATCTGCAGCAGGACAGTCACAAGGGAGTTGTGGGAGTGCAGTATATAAAATTTTACACATCTGTCAATATGTGAGGTGATCCAAATGCAAACCCTAGCAGGCAGGATGCATGCAGGCACATTTGTGACAATTCCTGACAGAAGTAATTTCTGCTGAAGAATGCATGGCCTTGAACAAGCATGCACACATCACATGGCGGCAGCAGCTCAGCTCTGGTTAAAGTATGACAACTTCCTTCTGTTTAGACATGCTCTAAAATGCTCAGGGTCACCCAAGTTCCATGAAATCTGGGGTTTCTATGAAAAGTGAAAGATTGGGCTAGGGTCCCAAACTGGAAGGATCTATCTGGATGAGGGGTTCCTGGGAAACAGCACTTTGAACTCTATCTGAAAAGTAGTTTTTCTTGACTACTACCAGTACATTCATTTTTCCCACGTAGAATCATAGGTTAGGGTTGAAAAGGACCTTAAGATCATCAAGTTCCAACCCCCCTGCCACAAGCAGGGACACCTCACACTAAACCATGCCACCCAAGTCTTCGTCCAACCTGGCCTTGAACACTGCCAGGGATGGAGCACTCACAACTTCCTTGGGCAACCCATTCCAGTGCCTC
>JBCJKH010053818.1:122576-138616 GCA_039877255.1 Loriculus beryllinus
CTTCTCCAGGCTGAACAGCCCCAACTTTCTCAGCCTGTCTTCATATGGGAGATGCTCCAGTCCCCTGATCATCCTTGCGGCCCTGCTCTGGACTTGTTCCAACAGTTCCATGTCCTTTTTATGTTGAGGACACCAGAACTGCACACAATACTGTGTGGGAAATAAAACCAAGGCTCATTTAAATGTGTCCCAGGAGGTCCAGTTACTCAACATTTTCCCTAGGTAGCACAGTGAGTACGCAGCACCCCTTTGTCCTTTCTGAGGAAGAAAATCACAAATGGTATGAGGAGCCAAAAACCACAGCGCAAGCCTCACTTCTGTGGCACATCCCACCACCCCATGCAACTGGTAACCAAAGGGGTTTCTGGACTGCTCTGTTTCCCTGAGCAGGACAGCCCTACTGAGCTTCTGAACTTCTGCTGTACCTGCCAATGCCAGCTTGAATTAACTGTTGTCAGAAATCTATCAGCCAGAAAGGACAGTAAGTTGCCAAACAATAAGTTTCTGGTTTTAACATTATGGGGAGCAGTGACGAGACAAAGGTTCAGAAGGCCCAGTGGTATGCTTCAGAAAGAATAAATGCCAGAGGAATCAGAGGAGTGTCTCAGGGGATGTAGGATAGTATAGGATAGGGAAACAGCGTAGACTATTTCAGGACACCAAGCATAAAAGGCTTTGCTTATGCTTTGCTTATACTTGTCACTTTGTAAACCAAAATATTCCAATGCATTAAATCGTTCTCTTTCTACTGTAACATAAGGCAAAGTATATAAGTATTACACAGCCTCATTCAGTTTCTACCTTGCCTCCACGATATTTATCTTAGAAAATAATCACTCCTGAGTAAAGGACCCTCTAATTCTACAGAAGTGGATTGCTCTTTTGGTAGTGACAAAAGGTGTTGTAAATGGATGCACAATGAGCAATGCCCACAGTACTCAGAACTGAGAACAAGAGCATTTCAGTTTCTGGCTTAGGAGACATATAGGGCTAAGTAACGTACCTGGGCAATCCTAACTTGCCCTTTTTGAGCAAAGCCTTCTCCACACAGCTCTGAATTCCTATGGCCTTGAATTGCTCAGATAGGAACGACCTACACCTGCCCAACAGACAAGCATTTAGCCTGCTTTTTAATTTACAAAGTTCCCTTTGCTAAATGTCAAAGCTCCAGACCCTTCCTACTCTCCTCTCAGGCTTACACATAGCTTACATCTGCCATTTGGTTTGTCAGGACACACACAGCAATTTCTTCATTTGATCCTTTCCACGGAGATGTGGAATGCTCAGCGTCTTGCCTCCCACTCTCATGACTCTGGCCAGCAACAAGAGCAGGATGCCAGGAGCAGAGTTAGGGTTGTGCAGAGGTAAGGGTTTCACACTTCCCCATTTCCAACTTTGCATGCTGCTAGACAGAACAGCCTGGAAGAGTGAACGTTTTCCATAAAGGAAACTTTCACCCTGAAATAAGGAAGATCCATTTTTCAATTAATTAATTAACTCTGCAGACTATAAGATCTTGCACAGTGCTTCCCAACATAGCGTATCTCCAAAAATGGAAAGCTGACTCAGACTGGGGCTTTGGATGCTATTCCTATGTAATAAAACAGTGTCGGGTTTTTTATTAGTATTTTTTAAAATCTGCAACAAGATACAGCTCTGAATCTATTGTCACTACACAAAGGAAAGCTGTATTTGGTTTTGTCAGACCAGCACTTTGAAATTCCCCAAGATAAGACACATAAATAAATGAAGAATTATACTTGGCAATGAGTTTGGCATCAGACCTTAAACGTTTCATAGCTTTGGGCTGAGGGAATAAGTTGAGCAAAGTCTCTAGAACCTTTCTGAAGACGTGCTCGGGGTGTCTGGATATACTTGACAGCACCATGTTCAAGGAAGGAAAAAAGAGGAAATTGCTTATTTGAAACGTGAGAAAGGGTTGCACCGTGTGACATGCCTGACATTTAAGTGATAATAGCGTTGTGCATATGCTCTTTTGGCTTTGGTCTGACACCTCGGCTCTGCCATGGTGCAACTTAGCACTGTCAAGGTACAGCCTTGATGATTAAACTTGGAGAGATGTGACTTACCACTTGTTTCAGGAACATATGGGCCACAGATCACCAGCCTCTGCTGCAGGCTGGGGAAATGTACAGCATCTAAGGCAAAGACCCTGCGAGTTCCCCAGCTGCAGAGGGTGGCTGTGCAGGCTGCACCATCCTTTGGGATGCCATTTGCATTACAGAAAATTGTGGCTAATTAGAAATAAACAGAAAAATGCTTGATTTACAAAGAAATGTGTGATTTTGCCAGCTTTTTTTTTTTTTTACTCTCTTTAACTTAACATTCACAGAATACACTGATCATGCTAATGCTTTCGCTATAGTCATTAATAAGGACAATTTACATTTATATAGCACCTCTCTTAGTTAAGAATTCCAAAGCTTTCAGCAAAATATACACAAAAAATTACATCTATTTCACTGAATATAGTCATTGTCGGAATGAAAATCAACAATTGTGAAGCAGTGCAGAAGAACATTACACAACAGTTGCAAATAAGACACTAAGCAAACACCCCAAAATCCCAAAGCAAAAAACCCCTGAGATGTCAGATGCAAGCACAGGTGAAAGGGGCATTAGTATGCAAAAAGCAATGTGAAGGAGGCCTGTGTGTGCCCTGAGGAGCAGTGCGTGGAGGCAGCAAACATACTTCATGATGATTAAAACAAGAGACTTCATACATGTGCAGCCTACTGCTTTTCTGCATACTGAAGACTTATCAGTGTAAACATTCTCCTGCTGAGAAGAATGAATCAGGAACCCTCCATGAACACTGGTGATGAGAAAAGAGAAGGGAAGGTGTTAGTGAATTGAGAACAGCCCTTACCTGACCACTGAGCTTCATACTTTACAAATGGCCTCCAAATTTTAAAAGGCATTAGCTGTGTCAATACATTCTTCAGGGGAAAAAAGAGAAAATCTTTTCCCAAATGACGAGTTCTAATTCTCCATCATAAGGACACATAACTGGAATTCCCAGACCAAAATGAAATCATCTATTCTTTCTGTGCTCAAGTCCCCCTTCTACCCCAAAACCCGTTTAATTTAGTCACTAAGTCTCCACATGCTATATTACAAGCTGAGAGTCAGAGGTGGGAGAAAAAGCCATCCATCTAAAGTAAAATTAATAATAAAACTTTGAGAGAGAGCTTGCATGCGTTAGCAAGACCAAAGCACGAGCTATTACATGACAAATGTGTTGATAAATGTTCAGCCCTGAAAACACAAAATAACTCTGGTTTGGCTAATAAGCATCCATTATAGCCCTTTCCCATAGTTTTGAGGCAGACAAGGTAGTTTTCATACTTGACCCTTGAAAGCAGACTTGGTTTTGTAATTAACATGTTATCCAGGGATTTTTCTTTCCACATCTCTTTCTCCTTTCAATACTCTCCCTCTAGCACAGAAACATTTCCTTGCCTGAAGTTGCCATTACATCCAGCAACTGCTGGCTGAGACCTCGCGACCCACTGCATAAATTCACATAAAATTATTCACGTTTGGCTGTTGAATAACAATAACCTTTTTGTCTCAGACAAAGGAAAGAAAGATTTAAAAAAAGAACAAAGGCAGCCTAATAAGAATCCTGTATTTCCTATTTTTTCCTAATCTGGTTAAACAACCTCTACAACCCTGAGAAATTCAACAAAGCAAAGTTGTTGTGGACTGTTTGCCTTTCAGTACAGAATCAACACAGACGGAACAGCCTCTCAGCGTGACTTCTGATCACAGACTCAGATATGAGGTAACTTTTCTTGCCTGTTAGATGTTTTGGTTTTAGCTTTTCATAGAGCTATTGTGTAATTATAACTAAATCCACACTGAAATCCATGATCCCAGCACCAAATCCAAGCCTGATTGCGACTTCAATCTTGTCCACATAGCAAGTCAAGAGTTCATTCAGTGTAGTTACAACCACAATACAAGCAATCAAATAAAAGAGGCCAGAGGGAAAGACTTGAGCATTTCTTTTTGCTGCATAGAAAAACAATGTATAGACCACACTTCAAAACTGATGGCATTTTTAGAATGTACAGCTATGAAGTCCTGCTAAAACTGAAATTATGAAGCAACCTTTACGACAATGCCTCCCTCCAACTGAGTTACATCCGTATATATTTGTATTTGAAAAATACATAAACCGAAATTTAGACTTCCCCCATGCTGGGAATTCTGAGATCTCAGTATACTGAGTTAGCATGAACTCTGTTTCTGATCCCTTCATTACACACAAACGTTTGTGTGACTTCAGTGACAACAGCCTCAAGAATTTTCTAGTAAAGCAAAACCTGTTAGATGGCAAAAAGCTGCGATCACTACCTCTAATTTCACCTTCTTCACTCTTATGCACTAGGGAAAGAGTCAAAAATACGCAAGAAAAACATCAGCAATATCATTATGTTTGGGAAGATCTCTACCATACTGTATTTAGGTAAAAAAGAGATATTTGGCCCATTCTCTGCTACAAACTTAGATTTATGCCAGATTTATGTTTTATTGCTATTTATAACAATGACTCAGTAGATGTTTTTAAAGGGCTGTGATGCCACGAACTGAAAACACTCCTATATCTGTGCTCACATATTTCTCCAAAATTAACAAGTGTGGTATCACGTAGCACAGACTGAGGCTATGGGGAGACACTACAGATTGTAATATGAACTCAAAGCGTGAACAATTCCTCAAGTCCCTCATGGCTTACTCTGTCAGCTCTTCTTTTCACATAGACTTGTGCATCTTTCCTACACACCAACAGATAGGTTTGAAAAACCCAACATGGATATATTTAATGCCATGACAGTAATGAAGTCTTACATTCTTTTAGCCCCAAATTCCAGAAATAACCAGTTTTAAAATCATCACAATGGTGGGTACACCATCAATGCAAAGAAATTTCTGTTTTCCTTTTTAACACAGGGAAAAACTTGACCATCTTTCTTTAATGCTATCAACCTGGAAGCTTGACAGTAAGGATTAAAAATTGCTCTTTCCTTCCTACTTGGTTATTGGAAAGGCTGTGAAAGGCGATCAGTCTTGTGAAGCCACACTTCACAGTCTGCATAAAAACGCCATGATTCCCAGTCCTTTCCACAACCTAATGAAAGTGCGTAATATCACACAGCTGGGGAAAACTGAACCATAAACATATGCAATATATCATGCTATCATATAAAACCTGTTACTAATAGGCACTTGATGATCAGCAGAATCGAAAGGGATCTGAAAACAGAGATTATTTTTGCTGCAGGGTAAGAACTTTTCCCAATTGAAAGAGGGAAAAAACACTCTCTCAGCAGTGCGGGAATTGGACTGGAGTCAGTTCATTCATTCTGTTTGTGAAATATGGACTTTTCTTTAATGATTTCTGTTTGACTGCTGCCTTGCTCAGATGCTTCGGGGGCACTGCTGCAGCAAATCATGATTTTGGTGAAGAGGAAATCCATGGCTTTCTGCTCAGTAAATACAAGGGCTTGGGGTCTCTGAACAGCCCCCCAACCTAGCCCCGGGCTCTCCCCCCTACAAGCGATCATTGTTTGTCGTGCCAGATGGCAATACTACCTGTCACCAGGCGTCTGTGGGTAGTGCTGCTTGTTTATTTTTGCATACAGTCCTTCCAAGTGCTCCCTCTCCATTGGTGTTGAAGGAGAATCACGTGGATATACAAAGGTTTCTGCTACTGCTGGTGATGATGGCCTGTAGAAGCTTACTGCCGGATAAACCTCTCGGAAGTGGTTTACTCTGGCATAATTTGGATCCACCTCATCGTCGTCAATATCAGGTCCTCCAGGACCAATAGAATAATCACTCAGACCTCTCAATTGTTTTTGCCGTAACTCCTGATGCTTTGCACCAATCCTAACAACGAAAAAGAAAGCACAAATATACAGTTGGTTCAACAGTAACCACAGGCACTGATTCATCATTCAAATTCGGAGCACCAACCCCAACTGCTTAGATCTTCCAGTACACTGTGAAAGTGGTGCCAGATAAAACAAAATGGTGCATGCAGCAATTTTGTTGCTTATCTCTGGCAATCAGCTTTGTAACCAAGGTTAGTTATCATTCTGATGAAAAACATTACTGCTGAACATACTGTGGCTTTTCACCAGTGTGAAAACATACAGTTTTAATTCCACACTCATCCTCCACTCTGCAGTTAATATACCTAACCCAATCCTGAAACTTTTTATCTAAATTAGCCAGTTAAAATTGTTACTGCCCCTTGGTCACTTGACCCACCCAGATTCTCCTAAATACATTACCTTGTGAAAAGTGGATTAAATGTGAACACAAATGGAGAGATGGCACAGTTGTCTCAAATCAAAGGATCGCAATTAATTTGCTGCAGATTTAATTATTTTATTTTATTTTGGCTACATAAATGTGGAAATCATGCCTTATTATATAGGGGATAGGGACAAAGTAAAACAGCAAAGAAATTAATAGAAACCTGACAGAGATGAATTGGTACATATAAGTGAATTAAAGACTATTACTGGCAGTACTCCACTGTGATAAAGCCTTAAGTGGTATTACAAAATGTTGCTGCTAATCAGGGCCATTGTGTAATCTCTTTGGAATAGTAAAACGTATTCAGGTAAATTTCAAACTCAGCTGATATTCAACGGTTCAACATTCATGCTGATGAAAAAAAACCCCTATAGCAAGGCTCTGTGAGAATGCAACTTCTGTTCAGCTACTCTTCAACAGAGTGTAATTAAATGCAGTGAGATGGATCTGGCAGAATGCTGACCACAGTATGCAATAAATAGCATTTACAGAAAATAACGTAGCATGGAGGGAGAAACAAAGAACGAAGACAGTCACAGAAATACAACGCCTGACGGAAGAAATCAGCATTTGCTGTTGACTGCATCTGAAGTACGGCAGCAGCACAGAAAGAACAGCATAATTTGTACCACAGGAGAATAAGTAAAAAGGGTCTAGCAGACCTGGTTACCCGAGTAAAGCACAATGGCCTCAGGACACTGTGTTCTGAAAAATCCCTGGAAGTATAAGAACCCCCATGTAGACAGGGGCCCTCAGTGACACGGTGTAGTGGTGGACTTGGCAGTGCTGGGAGAACAGTTGGACTTGATGATCTTAAAGGTCTTTTCTAACCTCATTGATTCTATGATTGTGTGAAAATAAATGCTAATACTTTACAAATGATTTGAAACTAAAAAGGTTAACAAATGATGAGAACAACATGCCTTTCTACTCATAAACTAGTACATCCATGTGTATTACACATGCTTTCCAGTTACAACTCTCCATTAACTGTGTCAGGACATATTTAGATGCTAGTTTTTAACACTTAAAATGTAGCCATACTTTACAGCTGGATGAGCCTGTGTATGACACAGTCCTTGACAGCTAGGGGGGTGTCCACTATCCATTCTGCCTTCCCTCAGTGAAGGAGATTAACTTTCTCCTCCTTCATACTGCATGCCTCACCTTGAGGACTGTGTGAAGCTTTGAGTGCCTCAATATTAGGACCTCAAACTATTAGAGTGTGTCTCTAATTACGGGTTACCAAGACGGTGAAAGGCCTCAAAAGCAAAACTTAGGAGGAGAGGTGAGGTCGCCTGGTTTGTTCAGCTTGGAGAAGAGAAGGCCAAGGGGTGACCTCACTGCAGCCTACAGCTTCCTCAAGGAGGGCAGCAGAAGGGTAGGTGCAGATGATCTCTCTCTGTTGATTAGAAACATGACACAAGGAAATGGAATGAAGCTGTGTAAGGGGAAGTTCAGATCGGACAGCAGAAAAAAGGTTCTTCACTGTGAGGGTGGTAGGTCACTGGAACAGGCTGCACATGGAAGTCATGGCACCAAGCCTGCCGGAGTTCAAGGAGCATCTAGACAACACTTTTAGATGGTTTAGTTTTAGGTAGTCCTTTGAGGAGCAGGGAGGTAGACCTGATGATGTGTATGGGTGCTTCCAACTTGAGAAATTCTGTGAAATATTTTACTATAAAGAGCATGGTGAGGGAACAACATCTTCCTAACATGCTATTTCTACTTTTCCTCAAGTTCCTGATCCCAGCCCTGCTAGTTCGTTTGCTTTAATTTTTCTGAAGATAGAATTAAATGCACTCACAAAGCCTTAGTGCAATTTATTACGGTACTTCTTAGAGATGAAAGGATGATAAGAAGAAATAAGCTACAAACGTTTTTTCCTTCATGGAGCTTCTCTTCCCTGCACAATCATCTCCTCCTGTAACCTTCACTCCATTTCTCTTTTGCTTCAGATTTTAATACCACACACGCTCCTATTTTGGACTGACACGGTGGCCTGGCTCAGGATAGGCATTGTTCTCAAGTGCAACCTCAGCTAAGATAGCGCAGTGTCTTGAAGTTACACACATCAAAATAAGTCTTTGATTCTGCACAATTCAGACTCTATCCACAAGGGAGGTTTTATTGCAGAATCTTATGGAAGGCACAACCTGGTGCCAATACGTGGGAATCAGTTATTAAGGCACATATTCTCTCATTTTACTGCCACCTGCACTGGGGTAAGTGGCAGATGGCTTCTTGGGATAGTGAGAGTGGAATGACATTTGCAGAACTATGGGACATGCAACTTATTCTTTGTAAAACTGGTGGTGACATTGGTATAAACATCGATAAAAGTCATAAAAGCAATGGAGAATGGCATGGGGAGAAAGTCAACACTGAGATGATGTATATGAAAACAGACACTAGAAAAAGGTGTGGTCAGCTTGCTTTTCTATCTAAACCACAAAGCGCTGCTAGCAAATGAGAAATAATTGGAGAGCACCTGAAAGCATGCAAAATGTTCCCAAGGGTTTGTAAACAGAGATAAAAGACAGATTATGCAGCAGGGAGTAGTGAAGGGAGCCAGTCTGCCTGTGTCCATGAATGAAGCACCACATTCATCATTCACTTAAAGGAATTCGGAGCAAAGTTATTACTTGGTTCATTCATGTAAAAACCAGCCTCTTCAGGTAGCTCATCATCTGAAAGCACTCGTCCTACTGCAAGGACAGGGGTGGATTTCCATTGCAAATAAGGCCTCAGACATCAATGAAGCAGGGAGGGAGGTCTATGCTGCTGTTTTCCGTCTTTTATACATACAGGCACTTCAAGAGAAACCCTCTTGCAGAATGATTAATATTTCCCACGTCCCACATGGGATTATGTCAGAAATGTAAAAAGGAAAGCACTACTGTTGTTTAATAAAAAATAATAATAATAAAAAGTATAATCATACAAGTAACCGTTAGCTCCTGCACCAAACAACTGTCAATCTGGTAGTCTTTGCCTCTGATTATTCTGCACTAAAACACATAATGCACTTTGAGATTGTCACTGTCTTTCAGATCAAGTCTGATAAAACACCAAACATTCTTAAAAACCTGGGAAACTTTGAGGGCTTCACCCTCAATTAGTGACCGAAAAAGCCCAAACACAGAATTTAGTGCAGGAATACATCATGAGGTACAGTTTCATGGCACACACAGGTCCCAGCGAGATGATACAGGCAGAAAAAAGGGAAGACACTGTATTTCAAGGAATGGTCTTATCACATGTTAGTGCAGAAGGCATGACACACAGTCCCAAGAAGAGTCACAGCAGTTTCTCAGAAAATGATGAGCCATAATGGTCTCTGGACCAATACATCACCTGTCCCCTACATATTTAAGATGTATTTGAAAGCAAGAGTAGTGCAGCACAGTAGCATCATGTGAATCTTTCTTTCAAGTCTGACAGTGAGAGTAATTCGTCCTGCTATCAATACTGGTATATTCCTCACAACAAAAGCTGGAATTAGGTCACCACAATTTTCTTTTGTTCCTGTGAATAAGCCTAGCTTCTTCAACTTCTCCTAAATGCAACCTTCAATTGCTGTTACTATTATAAGTCGAACCTGCTCAAGAACAATTATTTCTGTTCTATATTCCACAGACCAGTCAATACCAAGTTATGTGAAACTCTTCATGATCAATGTTTCATCTTTCCAGTACAGCTATTATAATTGCATTAATATTTCTTGTTTCATTTTTACTCTTCCACATAAATCTATAAAATCTTCTCAGTGATCTCTTTTTCATTTCAATCCAAACATCCAAACATAGGGAAGCATACTACCAGATGGCTGGGGGGTTTCTTTCTTCCCTTCATTCTTTCCTTCTTCACTCTTTCCTTTCTTCCTTCTTCCCTTCGTTCTTTCTGTTTTCCTGCCCTTCCATGCTTTCCCTTATGTTTTTCACCTTTGAAGTTTTTTCACATATTTTTGTGAAGTTTTAAATATCTTCACTGTATTTCAGCATCATGTTTTCACCAAGTTTTAAAGCAATCTTTTCCACAGCACATCCCAGTAGATGAACAGGAATTCTTCACCAAGGTATGAAAAATGAATTCCTTCCATCACTCATCTAATACTCTGCCAACCCTGCTAAGCAGGCTGCTTCTGCTATGACCCACTCTAGACATTTACTATTTCTGCACCTCCCTCTGTGTTTCTCCTTACCTGAAACAGCCAATTATCTTTACTGCCAATCTCAACAAATAGTATAAAAAAAATACCCACCCCCGCCCCCCCCCATTCTTCCAAATCAACACAACTATCACAGCAACCAGCTTAGTGAACAAACAAGAGAGATCCAAGCTCACAGCACAGGATGGGTCTGGTTAAACAAGTGGTGTAAATTTGTGACAAAAGATAAAATGTCACTCAGCACCACGATGCTGGCAGCGAAACCAGAGATGAGGAGAGGCACAGGTCACCATCTGAACAATTTAGTGTAGCACTAAAATTTCTACAAACTTCCTGATGATGGAAAGGGAAAAGAAAAACTCACAGTGAATGAAGGGAAGTTAGATATATTTCCTTTTTGGGTATCCCATATCAATCCTGCCTGCTCTCTTCCGTCACCTGAACACCATGCTTTCCAGTTAAATCACTGCATGACAACTACATCAACTTCCCTTAGCTGTGTTTCTGTATAAACACAACCTTTGCACACAAGCAGCCAGAGGACAGGCAACAGAAGCGTAGCATCAAGCAATGCCTTTTTTTTCCCCCTCCTGTAACTCTTCTCTTTCCCAATAGCGCTCAAACACATATTCTATCCTCATCTTCTCTGCTGCTTTCAAGACCCAGTAGCTACCACTAGAACCTTCCTCTGCAACAAATAATTTCAGAAAAAGAAATACAGTTTGATAAAATATATAACCTCAACAAATTATAGGTACCATTTCCACAACACCCTGTTTGCAGAAGTCAAATGAAGACAGGATCCTATATACCTAATGTACTGCTGGAAGTGGGATGTGGTATATTTTGAAAAAGCTTCTCTACACCTCACATGCTGCTCAGTAGCACACCCCCAGAGTTGTAAATCACAAAAATTCTATCATTTATCCTTCAAGCAATCCTCCTACCTGACACGTCCACACAAATCTTGTATGGTGATGTCTCATGTACTAACACTTGAAAGGATACACAAACCAAGAGTGCAGCAGCCATAAAGGGGTTAACAGCCCAAACAGTTCCTTCCAGCTGCAGCTCAGACATAGGATTGAGTTACTGTGGCTTAACAAGTTATTGTGTTTCTGCTGAGCTACTGTCAATGACCACATAGGTATTCGCTGCCTGTGACAAACACAATGTAAAATGCTTTAGCCCGATGTCAGTGACAGAGACACTGACAGGCAAAAGCTGGATTAGAAGACTGCAGCATACGCACTGTGAGGCAGCTGCAGGAAGGGATGTGGGCCACCTCAAAAAACTCCAGAAGAGCTGAGCAGAAGTGACTTTTGGAGCACACCCAGAAGTGCTTTTGGGAATGAGAGGGCTAGGAAAGCAGCAAGAGAGACTCCTCATCTCCTGGTTCACGGGCAGAAGCTGGGTGGGAGTCTGGGTTGCAAGCAGAGAACAAGAAATCACTGAAGCTTCTAAAACCAGTGCTCTAAGCCTCTGTGAAAATTAAAACATAGGACTTAATTTTACCAGCACAGTAGCCCAAGGGTGGCCAGGGTCATCAAAAGCCATGTAAAGACTGTCTTCAATAGGGAACAAAAAGCAGGATGCTGGATGCAGCCCAGCCTGTGGTTCTGGAAACCCAACGTCAGCTCAAAATGAGCTGTAAGAAAGTAAGTCACACAGTCTAATAAGCCATCACTTTGGACCAGGACAAAACTCAAAGTAGCATGTCCTCCTGGCTCTGCCACCCCCAAGCAAGGGACATGGCATCTGCTGCCCAACAGGAGACGTGAGAAGCAACTCAGTGGCACCAATGGCTACTAGGTCTGGGCACAGAGCAAAAACTACAGGTGGGAAGCTCAGCCCAGAAGAGACTGTGGGCTGTCTTACTCAGAGAGCTGCAAGGTTGCACTCTGTATCAGAACAGTTTTGGCTGGGGAAAACTGACCAAAATAGGCCCACAACAAAACAGAATAACCTTTACTGATGGGCATAAACTCCTCCTCCCTTGCACTCCCACCATGAGCTTTGGGTCGTCATGTTTCTTCTGACTTTGCAGGGAAAGAGTAAAAACAATGCAATGTTTTTTATTGACCGTGTGCTGAGTGGAGCACAAAGAACAACATGGTTTGAGCCCGAAGGTGCCTATCTGAGTAGTCAAACACAGAACAGAAACTGCAGTGGCTGACCAAACAGCGTTATTTCACAAAGGGACCTTGTTCATGCTTCACATAAATAGAGCAATATTTCTTGTATGGTGGATTAAAGGCAACAGACTTTGGAAGCACAAACAGGTGCATGGATGAGCAAGATGCTGGCTAAGTCAATGAAAGATGTTCCCAGTGAAGGCATACGAATAACAAGCAAAGACAACATGTGTAACACAAACAGGGCCATAGGTCTGTTTGGGTAATTTCCATTCTGTTTGCAGTAAGAGGAGCAGAACAAGAGGAGTCAAAACTAGTGTGCGTAAAATCAGTTTGAGGTACACCTATGCTCTCAGAAAGGACCTGATCCTTTTAGTCTTTTGAGATCACCGAGGTGCTAAACATTCTTCCACTCATTTGGCTGTTCCTTGTGAACAGCAGAATAAAAGCTGCTGCTCTGCTTTTTTCTCCACTCATGTGACTCTCCCTGAGATCTACATACTGCAATGATTACTCAATTTACATCTGATTTAGTATCTTAAAACTTCAACTGTGATTTTACATAACATTTCTGCTTTTGTCTCTCATTTACCTAATTCCCACATACATTGAGTAACGGGGTTGTCTAGAGGAAAGCAGCCCATTTCTGCAGGAGGTCACTTAGATTTCCATTGGGTTTAATGTTTTAATTCCTTTCTAGCTGCTAGCGAAATATATTTTGGTAACTAAAATCTTGTCCCCTCATTAATTTACATAATAGTGGACTGAATACATCCTGCCTTCAGATATTCATAAGCCATAATCACTGATGGGAATGGGTACATTTCGCTTGAATATCTGAGGAGATAATTTCAGTACAGTGCTTTTTTTGTTTATTTCATAACCGTTTTTCAGACAGACGTGGTCTGTAATGACATTACCAACCTTATTCAAACCTGCATCTGTCCTCAGGAAAAGACTGATTTGTATTTTTTCAACCATCATGTAGGAAAAAACTCTAGAGAGGCAAGTCTCATAGCTAAAAAACAAATAAAGAAAGAAAAATCCACCTCTTGCCAGTAAATTGAGGCCATCTGATATGGATTCATCAAGACTCAAACAATATCTAATTTAGTATTATCTTTTAGGGTATTCTGCATGAAGCATATTTGTCAAATATCTTCCCCATAAGCTATGCAAGTGTTTCTTCATTCCAGCTCATTCTATTGTGCTGGATTTGAACATCATCTCCCCCATAATTAGTATCTGTAATTGTAAACAAGAACAGAAACAGTCTCAGAAATAAAATAAGGCAAAGCCACAAATTCCAGGCAGTAAGAGACTGTAAATCAGGCTACACACAACAGATCTTAAAACAGCATTAACCAAACCCAACAATAAAAACCACTGGGGCTAAACATAAAATATTGCCTGTTCTAGATAACTAGCCCATACCCATGTAATACTGAAGTGACCAAAGAAGCTGCCTTTGGAGGGCTGTAAGTAAAGAAAACAGAGGAAAGAAAAACCTAAGAACAAGATGGAACTACAGTGACCTTAAAATTTAAAATTATGACAAACTGTAAATGAAACATAGCCCTTTCATACCACCAAATGAGGAGTGTGAGCTTTGGACATACAAGACTGAGGTCCTAATGTTCTTCCATTTATTTCAAAGGTGACAGGGAATGATTGCCACCTTACACAGGATCCTGCCCTCTAAAGAAAATCCTGGCTCTAATGAGGTCAGTGCATTTTCCCAGAAACCATGAACTTCAATGAGAACAGGATTTTACCTTTTCTGTTAAAACTGAGGAAGTTTTTCTGTCTCTCTTTTGTCCACATTAGTTGTACACAGAGTGAAATGCAGCAGATTATAACTACTGGAAAAGCCAAACCTTTTGCTACATAATGCAATATAATAAAATCATATACTTTACGCACAGAGTTATTTTTTGAAGTGACAATATCAGAAAATTTGGAAGGAGCCCTCTGAATGTCACCCTGCTCAATCTCCTGGTGAAAGCAAGGCTGACTGCACAGATCAGGTTGCTCAATCTCCTGTCAACAGGATATTCCTTGTTTTGTGACAATGTGGACTGACAGTGGAATCACTCCAGGTTTGTCAAAGCTACTTCAGCATCTTACACCTGAGATGTTCCAATGCCTTTAAAGCCCCAAACTCCTTCTGTGAAATGGCCATGAGTCTGCAAGGACTACGCAAACCACAGGTAAGTTGCAGGCCTAGTTCTCAACTTAAAGTAATTCTCAGGCTGCTATAATTTGTACTTTGCTATTAAAAAGTAAGGTGCTGTGCATATCATACCTTAGGAGTCCCTTTTGCTAACATTAGCTTATTTTGCAACAAGTAATCATGAAAAAAGGAATCAAAATAACAGAATACTCCTAGAAAACAAGATTTAACTTTGCTTATATTTTAGTTATTGGGAACTCAATGTCAGGAATGGAAACGATACCAATCGCTGTCAAAGCCACAGATTCACCTCTCCAACGAAAACATCAGCCAGAGAAGTTCATTGGATAAACAGTGAACAAGTAAAAGTAACTGCAGGATATCTGCAGCAATACTATAGGGAGACAGAGACTTGTGTCTATTCATTCCCACTGATCAACTCAGCCTCAGCAACTGCTGTAATAGATATCAGTCAAAAGCACTGAGGATCGTAATAGTCTGAAGAAAAATACCAGAGACACTGTAATGACCACACGAAGACACAACATTGATTTGACACCTCATGAAAACCCAACGTCCACAAAAACACATGAGGTAATACCCCTCAAGAAGACACCCAGAACGACTGACAGCTACTGAGTCCCTAGGGCCTCCTCCTTCAGTAACTAGGTATTCTTGGAACATCTCAGCTCCACTTAACTAGTGAAACCTCATGAGCTCACACAACCAACTCTGCAACTGCATAAACATTATGCTTTCATTTGAATGGAATCCCAGCAGTAGAAGGAGCAAGCCTAGCTCAGTGATATGATATTCCATGCATATTTCTTTATTCTACACATACGACACTGAACTCTGAACCTACTGAATAGAAACTCTCTTTCCAAGATTAGGAAGAGGCTCCATTCATCTGCCAGCCTGGGATTCACAAGTTGTTTCTAACTAATTATAAACAAATTATCTGAAGGGGGCCTATAGGGATGCTGGGGAGGGACTGTTCATTAGGGAGTGTAGTGATAGGACAAGGGGTAACAGGTTAAAACTTAAACAGGGGAAGTTTAGATTGGATATAAGGAGAAAGTTCATTACTGTGAGGGTGGTGAGGCACTGGAATGGGTTGCCCAGGGAAATTGTGAATGCTCCATCCCTGGCAGTGTTCAAGGCCAGGTTGGACAGAGCCTTGGGTGCCATGGTTTAGTGTGAGGTG
>JBCJKH010053818.1:139932-158826 GCA_039877255.1 Loriculus beryllinus
CATCACAACCTGCAAAAGGTAGGCGAGACCCATCCACCTCAGCTGTTCATAACCAAATATCAATCTCTCAGTGTCCCATGATAGGCTTTTATTACATGTTCTGGTATGCAGAGAAGCAACAGATCTAAAATGAGAATCATTCAGAATCAATGGGTTTGGATTAATCTGTCCTCCTGTCCAGTGCAAGTGCTGCCACAGTAATAAACAGAAATCTGATAACTTCATACTGTCAGCACAAAACGAAACTATGACCTTGACCTGTGCAACATCATCCCGTAATTTTTTCATAACTTCAACATACCATACTACACAGCTATGATCTAATAAGAATCTAAAAGTAATTAACTGGAATTTTTGAAAACTGAAGCCTTAATCAAATATGTATTCTTATCAGGGTTGCAAGCCAGCAATAAATCGGGACATTTAAAAAACTGGGATCTAATCCAATACGTGATCTGATCAGGGTTCAATGGTTATAATAAATTGGGAGTATTAAAACTGGGATCACATCCAACACTTTATTTTGTCTAAACCACAGGACCTAGCTGTGCTGCAAAGTCAGGAATATTCAATGAACAGATATACCATGTTGGATTAACCCTTACGAAATAATAATGCTCAAGCTCAGGAGTCCCAGAAAACCATGCGGTTCAGCACAGAGCTTAATGGTGACAAGAGCAATTACCAACATTTTATCAGAAATCAATATGAACTATAAACAGCCATAATAATGCTTCTAGACTTAGCAAGTGGATAAAACAGGCACAAAAGCTACATGGGGTCGGCAATAATGCGTGTGTGTATGAGCACGCTCTAAGACGTACGATGCATCTGAAAAAATACTTTGATTTTTGTAACAATCTGAGTTTCAACTTTTGATTCAAACCAATTTGGCTTTGCTACCATACTGCCATGCATGCAGCTATTCTTGTTTTCATTTTGATTTCCAGTAACATACAAATCGTTTGTAATTAAATATAACGAAACAAATGCTGACAGAAATGGAATGGAGTTTCATACACAAGTATTCCCTCATATAAGTGGTATCTAAATGTTTTTATTTCTGTAAAATGCATTCCCTTCGTACAGGGATCTTGCAGCTGCGAAATTAAACCTCTGTTTGCCAAATATCAAAAACATATGTATTGATTTTTTAACTATGGGAACAGGCAACAAGCATCAGAGCTGCTAAGACAAGAGAGAAATGCTCTTGAGTTGCTGGAAGGTTCCTCAAAAGTAAAGGAAATTCAGTCTTTAATACAGAAACTGAAACAATTTAATTTTACCCAAATCTGTGATTTACTGTAACTTCAGCATTCAGCTCAGACATTCAGAAAGCAAGGGCCAGATGTTCCTTCTGCCTCTGTAACACTCTATTCAAATACTTTATATTATTTTAAAAGTCCTGAATTATTTCCAATGAGAACTAACAAAACCGAGACTGTTTTAACAAGAGAACAAGCCACTTCTATGAACAAGTGCAGAGCATTACTTTTTCTACAGAGTGCCTCCTTTTTCAGCAACTCATTTGCTACATTCTAAAAGCACCCCATTTTCAACATGGGGCTTCCATTTGTGCAATTTACCCAAATATCAAGGAAACGTTCAACTCTGCTGGAAGAGAGACTTTGGTCTCAGCAGGAATATTCCAACAAAGCAATCCTAAGCAAACAGGAAAAATACTTTTCTTTCAATTGATAGTCACTTTATTTACATTATTATGTAAATAAATTATTATGCAAACAAATTATTATGGGTAAAACTCCAGTGCCTAATATACTTATCCAGATGGTTTTATGTTGATTTTTAAATGTTAGAAAATTAAAAGACAATCTCAAACAAGTGGGAAAAACATGGAGAAAGGGAGGAAGAGAAATCTTGTTTTAAGGGAAAGAAAGAAGATGAGAGGATCTCTTCCAGTATTTAATAACATAGTGAACATCTTGTGTTAAAATGATAAATTCTGAGTAATTTACACAGAACATACTAAAAATACAGATTTGAGTCAGCTTGATCAAAATAAACCTCAGACATAGCATTTGCTTTTTCCTTTTATGGGCAGATCCTAGACCTTTGGAGCACATGCCTTATTACAGCCAAACTCTTTGAAGCATGAACAAAATGATGAGTTTATTTAAAATAGGGCCTCAGCCCAATGAACCACTTGACTTGTGTCAGGAAGGACAAACCACTACCTTAGAACCATATCAACTTAGTTAAGTCTGTCCCCATGAACCGTGCCATCAACTTCTGACTTTCTCCAGTCAAGTTTCAGTGACATTGCCTCGCTGTGGCACAAGGAAAACTAAGAGAGGTAGGGGCAGAAGAAGAAAAGAGTGACATTTCGAGGAGGTATTGAATTTGTATTCAATTGGACACAGATAAAGGCTATTACTAAAGAAGGAATGCCTAACATCTTCAGTTCCTGTTAACCACTTGAAGCTTGCAGAAGCAGTAGTTGTATAATAAAGTACTGGCTTTGAAAAGGAAGGAGGCCTTGGGGCTGAGGATCTGGAACAAATTCCTAGGCTAACAGGGGCTTTTTAGGAACCTGGACAAGCAGCTGTACTGCCTGCATGTCAGATTCACACCCACAGGATGCTTTTTTTTTTTTTCCTGTCAGATTTTCTCTCCTACCTCAACTGTAAGTGCCCCGGGTCAGGCCCACGCTTCCCTAACAGCAACGAACACAATGAGACCTTGATCTTGGTGGGGACTGCTAGGGAATACAAGCAGTCAAGAAATAACAATGTCAGCATTTCAGCGCAGGATGTGGAGCTGCTTCAGAGAACTGCAGCTACAAGGCAGCACAGAGAGCTGTACTGAAAACTGAGACTAGAACAATGTGGAATGGAAATAGAAATTACTAGGCTAGAGAAATACTAGATTTATTTTCACTCTTTGAGTTCAAATCTGAAACTTGGCAGCCCATAAAAGGAGTTGCCAGGCAAATCTATGCTGAGGATCAATGTGCAAGCAAATGCAATCCTTTTGCGAAGCATCTGCACTACAGAATGAGTGCTGTATACTCTGTCTGCATACGCCTACTAGCTGTAACACATTCTGGATGTGCCAGACTTGTTGCACATGCACTGTACAATTCCTTCTCTGTGCAAGCAGGAAATCCTGCCTATTCTGAGCATGATGGACTTACGCTCATGCAGTACACCTATGTAAGATCTGATGTTTCTTCTCAGAGCCAGAGTCACTGCACAGCCAACCCATACACATCTGACAGAACACATCTGACATCTCTACACATCTGTTAAACCTGCCACAATTTCTGGAAGAAGGCTACATCCTTCACAGAAAGCCTACCCCTGGAATTTCGTGAAACATCTGCACTCATCCAGTACCAACCAAAAAACCCTGAGATGCCCTACTCCTGTAAACTGGAAATGCACTTCCTACTGAAAAATACTTCTCAGCTGAGATCTTGGAACAGAATTCTGTTTTTTGGAGAGCTGCCAAGCAGATACTGCATGCAAAACCGAGATCCAAAACCATGCGAGGTCCACAGCTGCTAAGATGCTGAAAAGCACTTGATCATTAATCCTGTCACACCCAGCCCAAATCAACTACTCTGATCTCTTCCACCAGCATCCAAAATGGAAAGCTCAGCCTCTGGAAAAAATCTGATTTAATGAAAAATCATAGTATCAGTTAGTATGACGGATCCTGAAATATTTAGGCAGTCAGCATTAAAAAAAACTGATGTTTAAGCAAAAACTCCCTGACTTTAAGGCTGTAATTAACAATGGGATTGAGGATGCGAACAAGAATTACTTATAAAGCTGATCTTGGAAATGTAAAATTAGGTGCATGTTTAAGTTAATTCCACATAGGTTAAATGTTAGAAAAGCAATTTTTATTTTGTTCAAGCTGTTAAATATGGGATTTGTTCACAGGTATCAGGGGACAAAACACGCTAGATTTCTACACGAGTTCTATGTTCTGTTCTACTACTACATCATTAGTAGTTTTAACATATTTCACTCTCAAGAAGAACAGGTTTGAAAAAATACACCCACGTTCTAGTAAGATTCACTGAAGCTTGGTTTTACAAATAGGAGACCAAGTATGCAGGATTGCAGCTAGTGAAGTCATAGAAGCAAAAGATCTATGGTATGGATCTGCTACAAGGGTTTCTTTGCCAATATGTGCATTAAAATCTTGGACTTGAATTACATTACAGAATTACTAAATCTTGGGACAGAGCTATAAAACTTGTCTTTACTGTCTTACTGAGTATCATCACTAGGTGAACAGTCAGCAACTAAGCAAAAAAGACTGAATTACCTTCAGGTCAGGTAATGTTTCTTCCTACTGATTTTAATCAATTTCCCAAACAGTTCTCACCCATATATGAGAATTGCCTTCCTTTGGTTTTCATATGAAAAAAATGAATTCTCTTTTGTTTTATGATCAACTCAAGAAGAGTTCAATAGTCAGCCAGCAGACAGTTTTATTGTGGGCAAACATACACAGCCATGTTCTTCCACGTTTGGAAAGTTGTTTTTTTCCAGCATGTGTTGCATGGCTTTGGGGGTAACGTCAGGGAAAATTTATTTCACTCCTGGTTTGTTAATTATTTTATAATTTTAATTCCCCAAACACACAAGATGTATTACCTGATACAAAAGTGTGATATTTCTGTTCTTGTTCATTATGGAAGAAGAATCAAATAAGTGAGTTAAAAATATCATCTTGGTTCATCCACTTCTCAATACACCTGCTGCTCTCCATTTCAGTTACAAACTCTTCCAGGTCAAAACTGAAATCATTACTAGAGAAACCAGAATGATGAAGACATTGAGCTGCCAGTTTCTAATGCAGCCTTACCAAGTTACTGTCAATCAGTGGCTGTGATTAAAAAAAATAGCATACAACACTAAAGAAATATTAAGAACAATTATCTTGCGGTCCAATTGGAACGTTAGACCTCCAGACAGAAGGGTTCATTCCTTGCAGCCTGCCAACATTTTAGTAAATGACACTGGCCCTTTAACAGATGGGATACATGCTTCTTAGCTTGCCAGGATCCTAATAAAAGACACTGGCTTCTTTAAAATGAAGGACACATACCTCTCAAATTGCCAGTATCCAAATTGGGAGTCAGCAGTTTAAAATAAAGGCACTCATCAATCTGGCAAAATCAAGGACACGGCACAGAAATTTTAAAACAAATGGTACAAAGTTTCTCCTGACACTACTTAACTCAGATGAACTAAATACTTGAACACTGGCTAAGCATATCCAGTAGCAGCACTGTAGCAACTGGATACCTTACTAGCTATTAAAACAGTAGATATGAGCTGCAGACTTCAAGAGCTGGTGTTTGGTTTTATATTTTCTGCCATCAAACCTGTTAGCTACTACTTATTCAGCTGACCACACACTGCATGACTCAAATGAAAGCAGGGTGTCTTTTCCCTAAGGACTGACCAGCACCCAAAGGCTGGCCCATATGGAAAAACCCTGCCTGCTCAGAAAGAAACCATACCTGCTTCCATTCTGTCTCCCAGGAGCAGGATATGCCAGTGAAGGAAAAAGACTTCTGAAAGCTTTCCCCATGCTCTGACAACCCATATTATTACAACATGAAAAGTTTTACAGCAACTGTGGACACCTCTTGAGAGCCAGAAAGTGTAGGGTCTTTAATATTTGTGATAGTAGCCATCAGAGGGAAACAAAGACCTTCAGCATTTCATGAAGTACATCTGGATGAGTTGGGGAAAGGGAAAAAGGAGTTCTCTGAGCCTTGTCAGTACTTACAAACTGTCCCCAGTTTTTGAAGGGAAACCAGAAAAATATGAATTCTCTTTGTCTGGAAAGATAATGAAGTTGCTAAGGTTGGGCATGAAGAAAGGAGCATTTTATGAATGGGACAGAGAAACAGACTTATTCACATCACTGGTTCCTCTCATTTCAGTCCCAAAGCCTTACCTCAGAAATATGGCAACTCACAGCTGGCACACACCCAGCTTCTTGCTTCACCCATCTCACCCACCCCACCCCCTCATCAGACTGATTTTAACCATTTGAACCTACTTTACTCCTGGTGCCTCCTGGCATACTCAGTACTTGTTGTGTACATCTTTCTGCAACAAGTGGCTAACAAGCAAATAGGAAAGAACATACGTAAGTACAAATAGTACCAGTTAATGGCACAGCCAACTGAAGCTGAAGAGGTCTGAAGTGTTGGAAAACACAACAAGGCTGTCAGGAGAGAAGGGAGGAGGGTCTTGCTTTAGAGAAGCAGAGGAAAAAATTACTAAGTCAGCTGGTGTTGAGAACAGGCAGAGGTAAAACTGGTTTTGAAGGAACTGATATTCACCAGATTAGCAGAAGTTGGGATTTGAATAGCAGCTAACATCACTGAAGTGCACAGCTGTAGGAGACAGACAAGCTCCTGTCATACAGCAGTCATGACTCCGCCAGGAGATAGCCTAAAGCTGGTTGCCTGGACCTGACTGCCAGCAGGCATGGACTGGGACTTCTCCAGCCAGGCTGTCTTCAAGGAATCCCCTACTTTGCAGTTTTTTCATCTGATGAACAAAGATGCTGCCACCGTTTACTCACCTTTCACGTTCATCTTTCATCTTCTCCAGCTCCTCCTCTTTAAGCATGCCTTGCTTTGGATTCCCCTTCTGATCTGTTTTCCCACTTTTATCTTCTTTTTTCTTACCAAATCTGTTTAAGATATCAAGGAAGGAGTTGAGAGGAAATAATTACTAGAAGAAAAAAACAGTACTTACCATAAAACACAGAAATTTTAGGTAATCAGAATACTGTGAGTTTTAATCTTAATCATTCATCAATTTCCCACATTGCAAAATAACAGTATAAAATGGGCTATATGCAGTAAAGGACTGGTTTACAAATTGATTTGAACCCTGTACTTTCAAAAGCTATTGCTTGAAACAAAGTTGAAAAGCCCCACCAAACCTGAAATGTAAGGCACTGCAGGGCTGGACTATTAACAGGCAGATTTTAAAGTGGCTGAAGGTTCTTATGACATGACACCTATCTCAATGTAGTCTGCAGTGGCTGTGGTGTCAGCACCCACACTGACTGGACCATGTGTTTTGCTCTTATCTGTAATTATTGTCTCTCGTTCATGATTGACCATAATTTAAGGATTTGTTGTTTGTTTAAATGAAGATGCAATTGGAAAGAATAAAATCTTACTAAGAGTACAAAACTAGGTAAGTTTGTAAGAGCTCTTTTAAAGAGTACTTCTGGACTTTTCTTTCTGCCTACTAATATACTGTCATTTAATATTTATGCTGTGAAGGTCCTTCAGAGACCCCAATCAGTTCGGGGGTCCCACTGTTCTATACCCTGTACAAATATGCATAACCTAAGTCTGCTTTATGCAGCCTATAAAAGGTGACTGAACTGGAGAGCTGCATTTCATTTCTGACAGAGCTAGACAGAATACTGGGGTCAAGCATGTCGAATATGTTCATGAATTATGGGCCAAAAGGTATAAAAACGTCCCCTACTCTTCCCCAATTTGAAATTCTCAGTTGCAGAAGTAAATGATCAATCTGTGTGATCCCACACAGATTAATGTGTTCCTGCATGCATGACAACAATGAGGTACAGAAAAGTAATGATTTATTCATTAAATATACCATATTGCAAACTATGTACTCTGATTCAAAGCTGCAAACTCTCCTGTGAAAGTCTGCAGCATTGCCTTGGTGATCTTTCTTTTACCTTTTTTATTTTTCACGTCAGGCCAAACTGACTCAAGTAGAGTAGCTGAACTACTATGCATATACTTAAACTGTAAATCACTGACTTCAGGTTTCTCCTGTGATGAAAGCAGAAAAAAGCAGAAAACTTGAAAATACTCAGGCTCATAAGTTAATGATCCAAATCTTTTGTGACTTTCATCAATAATTCTGAGCTTGTGGTCAAATGAAGTTCTTGGGGACTCTGCAGCAAGTCTTCCAGACAATAAGAACTTTGTTAGAAAGAGAATGATGGCCGCAAGAGACAGACACGTAGCATGTGCTGCTAGTGAGGAGGGAAAAACTACAGGTGATAACATGAAATGCTTTTATCTTGGCTCTGCCATGGGCTGTGCTGGGGAGTACGAAGAGTCGTATCTCAGTGCATAGTTTTTCTTCCTTCTTCTATGTGGCAATGAGAAATATAGTGTCTTAACATTCTTCGAGGGATCCTTTGATCAAGCCATATATACACCTCACCTATAAAAAAATCTTCAGTTCTTTCTTTGTGATCCCCACTCATTCCAGTGCTTCCAGAAAGACAGCAGATTCTGTCCACACTTTTCCTGAGTATTGGGCAGCACACTGATTCCACTGCTGCATTTTGAGTTCTAGCAGTCCCAAGTCTGTGGAGCCACAAACCCCACCAGAGAATGGTGGTGGCAATGAAGGCAGCAGTTAGGAAACACAGGAAAGATAGAGGTTATACGTACAAAGTGAGAAGATACAAAGTGAGAAAGGCTCACAGATTTCGGGACACCAAAAGTGAAAAAGAAAAGCTAGATGAAACTCTGTACATATTGCTCTCTACAGAGATGTCATGCAGCCAAACAGTAAATTGCCTGAGGACAAGCACCAGCAGGCTGCACCTGAAATACCCCTGCTCTCTAACACTCACACATGCTGGGAAGGTCTCATGGCGGTTTTCTCAAGAGAGGGTGGTATTAGCACTTGCAACTTGGTCACAATCCAACTCTGGTACTTTGTTTATATTCAGGCTGCCTACTTTTCTGCCACAGTTTCAATTACGGGTTTGTGGAGTCTCATATTTGACTGTAGTATGTATTGATTTTGAAAACATTATACTTGGGCATTTTGTATTGCTGCAGGGAGTTGAAGTTGGATATGCTGCATACTCAAGAGGAAAGTAAAAAAAAAAATAAATCTTTAACATACATCCCTTTCGAGTCAAGGTTTTATTTCTTGCTTACTGGGGAAATACATTTTAAATAAAACAAAGTGACAATTTTGACTGTAATAACTGCCAATGACAACTCTTAGCAAAAACAGCGCTGTTTGCTGGTAGAGCTGCTCTGGCCATAAAGTTGGCAAGTTTCAGTGTAATTATAAATCTGAAATAGTGAGTTGGTTTTGATGAAAACAACACTTGGTTTTTCAGCTATTTTTCACTTCAGATGGGATTTGTGCAGGCTTACAATTTTACCTGTTACGTTAAGTATACAGCGTATAGCCCAAGGCTAGGGAAATGTTCAGATTTTTGGCCTCTTTTGCACATTGCTATAGCATGAAAATCCATTCTCTTATTATTATTGTAATATGTCTTTCAGCTCAACCAAAATCTTGCACAAACAGTAAAAAGTAAGACCAGCAAAAAATTTAACACTGTTAAGAAAAGCAATACAGAGTAGACAGTATTAAACCAAAAGACACAGTCTCATCTATGCCTGAATTTACACCCTGTTCTAAAAAATTCATGGCCTGCTCACTGATGCATTCTAATTGCCATGGGCTTCCAATGATAAAATTAACTTCCACCCATTGTAATTTTGCACGGGCTTGTGCACTACAGGCTTAATGGTTATCTACTGAGAAAAAAGAAGAAAGAAATAAAAGTACTTGCTGTCCAACTGTGTTTGATCATGTTCTCACTGATATCAGTGTGAGCCCTTCCAGTGCTTTCAACAAGGAAAGGATGTTGTCAAAATTATCCTATGGAATTAACCAAATCCATGTAAAATTCTATGAACACTGAGTGGCTTTAGGATTTGAATTTCCAGGTCTCCAGGCAACAAATAATTGAATTGTGGCAAAATCTGCCTTCCATATTTATACTATCATCAGAAGAATATAAATATTAATGAAAAAATGTATGGCACACAGCCTTTTCAAAAGGTCTGTTTTGCCATACTGTGCAGAGCAAAATTCTCTTCAACTTAATATCTGAAGGAATTGTTACTCTGAAAACCCTAAGTAGCAAATGAAGAAATATAATTAAAAGATCTGAAAAGAAATGCATCAGCTGTATCCTCTCATTCTATACCCATCTATAATCAATTTATGTCAAATGAAGCCACTTGTAATCATAATGACAGTAAGGAAATAAAACCGTATCTGCTCCAGCTCTCTGATTATCCACTGTAAATGCCTGGGAAGTACTGTTAAAGAAGTTAAAGCCCTAATAACCTCAGTACACTTTTCAGTTGAGAAAATTAATATTCCAACTACTCAGAGCATAGTCCTCCTGTAAACAAAAGCATAAAGGGATTTTCTTCATGTGATCAGATCTCTGAGCGCTTCATCCTTATGGGAAAAGCCCATATGCAACAGTTGAAAAACATGCTGTGCAAGAGTGAGGAGCTATTCTATTTCTATTAATTTCAAAGGATGCCCAGCAAATAACTAAAATTTTTCCTCTTAGAAGCATTAAATGAAGTTTGAATACCAAATGCGTGTTTGTCTTTGCGCAGTATTTACCACTCTATTGGCATACGTACGCTTCTTTTCAAGGCTTCCAAGAGATAAAAATTAAAACAAACTTCCTATAGACCTGCTCTGTTATACTTGGGATAAATGTCTTACATGCAAGACCTAAAGCTGTGGTCATGGCAACACTTCATTTCTGTGTGGAGCCGTGAGCTTCCAGATCTCAAATGTGTTGATATTTGCTTCAAGGATTAAAAAAGCAGGCAGGTCTATAAAGTCCCAGACTTCTAAGCAGGCGAAACATCTGGTGAGTGGGATCCCAAGCAGCTAGCTGACTGAATTCAGCAATTTGGATTTCTTAGTTAATTCAGCTGCCATAGATCAGTAGGTGTCACTGCATCTAACAGGGTACACAATGGAACCGCAAACATCTGTGGGGAAAAAATTCCAGAGGGCCTATGACACAGTCAAACAAGATACGAAGTCTAACAATGTCATAAAATCTTGACATCTCCAGAAATGATCTGTAAAAAAAAAGAGTGATTTGTAAAGTACATCTAACAAAAGCTGACTCCCAGTCATTTCACAGCAAATGGGGAAAAATGCCAAGATTATTAAAGCAGGTCCCTTATGAAAGACTAGAAATAACCCTTAAAATTAAATTTAAATGTGAGTAAGAATGAGTGAGTGAGCAAGAAAGATAAAGATACTAATAAGGTATGATTTTCAAGTCCACACAGGGACTATAAAAAGCTTATTAACTGCCACTATTGCCGTGTGGTTTAAGTTATTTTATCACTCAGCTTTACAGCAGAAGGAATACTCTAGAAGCAGTACTGTGTTTTGATTAATCACTTCTATACATACACTTTTACAGAGTATTAAACATTGCCATAAAGATCTTTAGTGAGTCAGACTTGTTGGTGATTACAGGCCAGGTTCATTTTACATTTATGTTAATAGAAGCATTAATGAAATACATCTTTCACATTCTCAGTGGCTTTTTAAATACCTAAAAGGTTTGTTACTGAATGTTTACTTATTTGGCCAAGGTATGCCATTGCATATTACCATTAAGTATGCCATTACCAGTGGGACCAAGAGCTTTTCAACAGCTGAAAGAGGAAGAGAAAGAAGAGAACATGCTGCATTAAAACATGTTTTGAGAATTTAAGAATGAAGCACACACAGCAAGGCCTGGGTAACACTGTTCAAATCTTCCCCAGTATCCAAGAAGAAGAAAGTTCCTCCATGCAGCTCTGCACGGGGGCCTGGGAGCCAGGGAGAGTGAGCATCTCTTTTCCTTGCCTCACGGCCAGCTCCCTGCTCCCAGTGAGTTGATCCCATTCCCTCTGCGGAGGATTTAGCCCCAGCAACATCAAGATGACCCAGTGTACAAGATCTATTGCAGCAAGGCCTCCTCATGACAAAGCCTTGTCCAGGAGCCTCCCTGCTTCTTGTCTCAACTGCAGGGTGTGAGAAAAACCCAGAGAAGATGACAAACACAGGAAATGGCCATTTCAGTCCCTTCTGCTCTCTTCCTGCTGCTGGTGAGGTTTGCTTGCAGGAAAATCTACATGGCCAGCCTCACGCCTTCCTGCTTGCCCACCTGCTGAGGCTCACTCCCAGGGCAGCACGAAGTGAGAGGCAGGCAGCAAGAGCAGCAGCTTTCCATTATGAACAGTGGGCAGCTTAGGCAAAGACAGCTCCCATGAAAAGAGAATGATGATCTAACCTCTGATTTATTCTATAAGTGGAGGCAACACGCGAATTTGGTAAAACATCTTGTACTACAATTATTATTTGTATTTCACAAATGCAGACAAATTTAATGAATGTGAGTATCCTCACATTTACCCATCTTCAAATTATTTTGGAGGATAATCCACATTATTCTAATGCTGCAATCAGAGTTAAACTGGTAATGGTCAGCAGGAAAAGAGAAGGTTATGCAGAAAATGTGAATATAAAGAAATCTGCATTACTAGCACCAATATACGTTGCTCCTCTTATGTCAACGTTAAGTGAACAAGTGCCTTTTTTTTTTTCTTTTCATTTTAATTACTGTATCAGGCTGCTGGAGCTACACTAAAATGACTGTGCTTCCAGATCCAGCCTAATGGGAGCAAAACTTATCTTTTTAACAACTCTGATTAAACACAACCTCCCCCCACCCGTTTATTTCTTTGATGCCCAAATTAGCATCTTTTCTGCAGCATGCTGAATTAATTAGTACAGTGACAAAGAATTAGTCCAGATAAGATCAAAGCTGAAACCATATTTATCTGGAATTTGAAATTAAGAGCAGAGAGTATTAACCCTCAGCACTTCAAGGAGCTTTCCACATGGCATACTTAGTAAGCCTTCCAGGAGTTCATTCAGAATAAATCAACAGTGCAATTTTTTTCCTCACGGAAGTTTTGCTAAAAGGAAAATAATTTTGCCATAAAGCCTGTTACAATGGGGAACTGCCTTTAAAGCATACCCTGAACATGCTACTCATTATGTAACTTGTAGGCATCAGTAGAACAAAGCAAACAAAGCTGAAAAAAGACAGTTAATCACATTTGTATTAATGCTTGGATCATCACATTGTTCCAAGACTTAATGGCTAATGAAAGAATTCCCAGCACCATATCTGAGAAGCTGCTTGCTGTAACACCTCACAGGTAAATAACCTATAATCTTCAACGGAGAGGGTCACATGCAGAAATGGAATGTCAAACAGAAGCCCTGAATTACAAAATGAAGGTTACTCTGAGAGCGTCAACCATATAGGCAGCAATAAAAGAAAATCTTCATGGCTGGTATCATTGTCCTGGATATTATCTCTGTTTCAGTATCAGAAAAAAGACTGAAGGTGGTTTACCATGCAGAATGTGAGATGTTGCTCTTAGGCCTAGAAATTGCAGACCACAGGCAATCTAAATAATCACCCCAAAATATTTGCACCCAACTTCCCTAAGCCCTTGAGCCTCAAGGCCTTTTAAAAAAAAAAAAATAGAGAAGTTGGTCTTAATCTAGATATACGTGAGTCACTGCTAATCATTTTGGTAATTAGGTATTAGGAAATCCTTCCAATAGGGCAGTTCTGTTCATCTCTACCAAATATCAAATCTTACTTCTGAGGTCTATGAGCAAAGAAACTAACGCAAGGACTGTGATGGTACCCTAAGACTTGGGCCACCTGAGTTAGAAGTGATTGCTATGAACTGACAAAGTCCATCTACTGAACCAATGGAATAACTCTTATCAGCTACTGTATACAGACAGATAACAGAAGGCAGCTATTAGAAGTCATCCTTCATATTCCAATGAACTTATTTTTAAGAAACACGTCAGGGTAGTCTGAATGTTGGACACAGCATTCATGAAGAGGGGTCACCAATACTATTATGTGATCAGGAAAATCATGATCTTGAATGGCAGCTGTGTATCTGTTTCCACGAAATGACGCTTCAATCATCTCATGACCGTGTTTCTAGTCTTTAGTCACCAGTACAAGAACTCTGCATTCCACATCACATGCACCAAGAAAGAAAAAACTGCAGTAATAGAGCACAGCTGTGATTTACAGCTTCATTAGAAGGAAAAAAAATATGATTTATAGTCTGTACAATACAACAAGCCCTGCCAGCTTGTCCACCAGACTGTGGAATTACCCTCCACCCAAGTAAGGAATTATTCCCATAAATTCTTATTTTTCCTACTTCATACAGCATTACCCATTTTCCCCTCTTGGTTCCACCTTACGGGCGAGTAATTTCTGCCTAGGTGAATACTAATCCTGTCCCAGCCAGCGCATAGGAACAGCTATGCCTATTCTGCATTGAGTCTGCAAATGCCAACTTGCCAACCCCATGGGAACATGACAATTGCACCTATGGCATGTTGTAACCCCATATTCAAAGCAAAGGAAAAAGACCAGACTATTAAGCCCTTGACACTACATTCTTAATTCCCATTTCATAGTCATCCAGTTTTGAATCTCCATGAAAAGAAAACAGAGAAGCAAGCAGTTAGGCTAGCTACTGTTTTTTCCAGGAATGCAGGAAAACAATAAATGCAGTTTCTGACTGAACCTTACATGAATAGGTTCAGTCAGAATGCCTATCCATCTAAGGTTCAGTCAGTAAGACAAAGTAGGAGAGAGAGACTCCATGTGCAGTCTGTGGATGCTACCAGCTCCCCCTCCAGAACTACCTGCTGACTTTGTGGTCTTCTCAGATGTGGCTCTGGATATTCTGCAGTCAAGTGAGAGCCAGCATGCCCTGATGTCCTACCTGCACCTCCAGTCCTCTGCAGGTAACTGAGAGGCACCTGAAGGTGGGACATGGAAAAAAAAACAACTGAACGCTAAAGATAGCTCTTTGGGTGCCAAACTTGTCAAGAACAGGCTGATGAGTTTCTTCTTTACTATTTTATGCTTTCTCCACATCTGTTGTGTGTATCTTTTCCCTATTACTAGCCACATGACCCTAAAATGCACTGAATTATCAGCTACATATTACTGTAAGTATGTGTGTGTATTATGCCTATTTATAATGGGAAAGACTTCATTTTTCTCATAACTCTTGTGCTATTTTGTGGTTTTCTTAGCATTTCAGCTGTTGAGGCACTATATGAGAACCTCCACTCGTGCTAACAAAACTTTTTGCTCAGCCCTCTTGGCTATGGAAAAATAACGTGCAATTGTGACATTATCAGAACTGCAGATACAAAACTCATGGAGCAAATTAAATACACAACGTTTGCAAGAAAAAACCAACCCTGAAAACCTGCTACACTCGCACCAGAGCCATGGTAAGTTGAGGTGTCAGACTTGGTAACCATCTCACCACTGCAGTATTCACCTTCTTAACCAAACCACGTGCCTTCTTCCCCTTATATGCCGCAGAGAGGATTTGTTTGGGCTTATCTGACTTTCATGAAGTGAAACTGCTTACTGCAGGTTCCAGCAAGATCTACAGGAAAAACATGTCCCTTGAAACAGAGCAGGAATACAGAGGACTCCCTTGTGTTTCAGTTGAGACAACAAGCTTCGGCCTCTGTGGGAATGTAGTGATTCTCTAACAACTGATTAATGTTGAGCATATATCATCATATCCAGTTTCCAAAAGAAGAAACTGAAGCATGAAGGGTAAAATGTCCTGCACCATTTGAAAGGTCCTGTTCTCTGATCACCTCAGAGCTATGATTACATAATCACTATATATCTACCTGCCTCATTTTACAGCCAGTTTGCTATGATGCTCTTTCCCCTTGACTATTTCTTTCCCATCTCCTTTAAGTTCTCTCCTCATTCATTTCTTCCTCCTTTTGTAACACACTCTCCCTCTCCTTGCTCCACACTCCTTTCAAATGCTCTACTGCTGCACTGCTACAGAAATACCTCTTCCTGGATATTTCTGCTGGAGACTGCACAAAAGGAATGTGGCTTGGGAACCAGCACTCTTGCCTTGAGATGCTATGCAGAAATATGCAGTAGAGACATGCAGAGATCTCTAGAGCTGCTGAGCTACCAAAACCGGTCTCCATTCTCAGTGGGATGCATTAGCCTGTATTTTAGCTCTGCACTCCTCAGAGTGCTTGAGGAACTGAACTAAGAGACAGTACACAGTGAAAAGACTCTTTTGAAGGGAGACCTTGGGAGAGAGACGGCTCTCAAATAGGAAAAGAAGGTTGTAAAGGCAAACAGAAAACTTAGTGTGACTTGGTTTTCCCAATGAACTTCTAAGGTTAAAGCATCACAAATTCCACTTCCACACCTGTACTGCAGCTGAACATATTTACAAAGCAGTAACATTCAAAACAATGCCGAAGTAAGAGCAGAGTTATATGTAAAGTATTTAGAAAGATGTGCTTTTGCATAATAAATAAGAGATGGTTTTGCATTTTTTAAACTGTCAAAATCAGTCCTTCAGATAAATAATACCTTCCCTCCCTGGCCTTGGCTATTGCACATTCCTAATTAGACACAGTAGTTTGTGGTTAACATCTTTCCCTGCAGATTTATTATTAGCTTGTATATTGTTTTCAGTAGAATTGTGCTAATGGTAAGGTCTGCTGGAGGCCAACTGCATGAAGCCACTGGGAGGAGAAATCTGTTTGCCTGTCAAAACAGTGGCTATCAATTAGAACTGTAAATGTGATTCCTTTAAGTGTCTTGGATGGTAGCAGAGATTTCCAGTGATGGATTAGGGAGCTGAATCACTTTCATACTGTACTCGAGGAAGCTTTCAAGCAAACAGCTGTCCACATGAAACAAATTCACCATTATTTTTGAGCAAATCTGGAAGAACCAACCTGATCTGCTATTTTTCCAGAATCCCAGCTATAGGGCATTTTATGTAGCATACTGACAAAATTGGTACTAGAGTATTCTGCGGTTTGCTTGGGAAAACTCGGCTTAAGATAGCTATAGCAGCAGGAGAAAAAACAATCAAGTTGTTGAAAGACATGATGCCTCAAAAAAGAACCAGTGAGACGATGCAATTCTGCTGTTCACTGATTTGGGATGCAGCCCTGGCACACAGAAAGCAATTTCCCCTTTGATACAAGCACCCAGCTCTCATTAGCATCAGTGAGTTGTGTGGACATACTGATGGGAATATATTCCCTGTATTTTGCAGGAAATTAACACCACTCACTTGGGGACTGAAGGAGGCACTGTCTGTCACTCAGGCAGCCTCTCTGCCAGTTAATTAAGCAAAAAACCTCTGCCACAAATCTCAAGAGGAAGCTCTTCCCTGTTCTTGGTAGAGCAAAACTGACACAAAGCAAAATGTCAGGAGCAGGAGCTGGGAAGTGGTGATGTTCAGGGAAGATGTACTTCAGCCTGCCTTTGCTAAGGTCTTTTGCCACTAGGATTTGTGGATTTTGTAAACAGTTATTAGCAATCAAATGGATTAGTTATAGCTGAGGTTAAGCTTTAAGAACGATTTAAGAAAGTCTTTTCAACTCATACATTGTGCTTTTTGGTTACTGGTTATTTTCAGTAGAGGTAATCTCAGATGGCATGTACGAAAACAAGTCAGCAAGACTGCTAAACCCTCCAGGACTCTGATGCTAATTTCATGCCAAGAAAGTGACTAACCAATACAAGAGGAACAAAAGACTCAACCATACTCACAAAATGTGGCTCTGGCAGCTGAAGGACAAGATTTCAGGATGGTTAAGGTTTCATTCAGTTGCTACATGACAGACTCTTTAGGCTGGGAAACACGACTGAACATATTAAAAACCTTTCCTCAGTACCACTTTACAGATAAATATCAGAACTGACTGAAATTTTTAGCCAATTACATGAACTACGCAGCTCTGTCATATCTGCTTTCAATAGTATTGCTCATGAACTATGTGCCAGAAACTTACTTTATAAGGTTTCAATGAAAACCTGGCAACCACTTCTGTTTCTTGAATCTTAAAAGCAGTAATTCTGGCGCAATCAGACAGAGAAATACATTTGACTGGATAAGGCCAGAGAAAATTGCCAGAATAGTGCTTCAAACCTCGAAGTATTTTATTTTGCTGGCTATTACAACTACGTAGCTTAAAGTTGCACAAACAACATAAACAGCAGATTCTCAAGCTTTTTCCTCCTTACATATTTCTTGCCTTTCACACACTGACTCTCTACCACAGATATTTATGCCCTATATTTCAAAAAATTATTTGGTATTGGTGTTCATATTGCCAGCCTGTTAATTTTCACATGACAACACAGGGGAAGATCTCTCTGCTTTCTTGTACAGCAATGCTTTACCCATCACACAAAGGCTTTGATTTCTTTTCCCACTACCCCCAGAGCTCCATGTCCTAAGGTTATATTCACTCATTCAACTATTTCCAATATTAAGCCACTAGCGCTAATTTTACCTAGTGACCAAAATGAGAACAGATATCTTACAAGTTCTGCATGTTATCATCTCAGCATAAAAAAGTTAGTCTGAAAAGGAACTTAATTATGGGGGTGATAAAACAAACGCTAAATTCAAAGCCCACAGCAGCAGAGAAGGCTGAAGAACACAGATGAAGGCTGCCACTCATTTCATTAAAACTTCTACCACAGGAGCTGCCAGGAGAAAAGAGCATCACTGCATGAATAAAAACTAAATGGTGTTGATAAGAAACTCCTCCAGGGTGTGCAGTCAGTCACTTAACTCTTTTTTTTTTGTTTCAACCTGTGCCTGGTTCAATCACATTTTTTCCTGAATGTATTAGGTACTAGCCATTGTCCACTAAATAATATGTAGGGAAAAGAAACGCTGGCTCACAGGCTACCTCATGAACCGAAAACAATCATTCTTCATTTCAAAGAACATTCTGCTTATTTGTCATTAACCGCAACTGATCTCACATATTGTTTTCATTTCTAAACTTGATAACTCAATGTTTAAAAACTACCTTCACAAGCAGAGGGGAGGAGAAGCCACTCTGCACTTCTTGAAAAACATGTTTTGGCCACAGGCCCAAAAAATTTACTGCA
>JBCJKH010053818.1:163714-186595 GCA_039877255.1 Loriculus beryllinus
AATGGTAAGTGAGCCATGCTGTTCTCCATAGCTGGGAGCCGCTTCCTGGTTGGAGGTGCGGCAGGAAGCATATCCTGACCTTTTCCAGCTAGGCTCCCAGCCACCTGGGAACCAGGGTCCTCTGTGGGAAGGATCTGGCACTTTTCTTAGGTACCTATGTAAATGCCTACCTAGCTATAAATGTATTTAAATATATACATAATCATACCCATATGTAAATACCCCACTTTTTGCAATACACACTTATTTAAATATGTACATACTTAAATGAAACTCCTAAGTAGAGACTAACTTCTGTCTTTCTCTCACCAGTGTGAGCCCAACCCAATTCCTGAAAATACAAACAGGAATTTGTAAATCATCTTCACTGAGCATTATATCAGGCCTCAGAAGTCCCAGCTACACCCTGTACATACACTACCAAAGTCCTCTAACAGCTTAATACTTCCTGAGGCCAGATATTACAATGATTAGTTCAGACAAGGGAATATCAGGACACAGCAGTCTTGTGAGAAGAGAGGTCTGGGAACTTCGAGTTAGTGAGAGAGAGGAGATTTCCTCCTGTGCTCCTTTCAACACGTACGTTTTCATCAGACAAACAAAAATAAGTAGTACAGCAGTTGTTTAGTGAGCAGCTCAGGGACATATTGTTCCCACTGTCCTAATTTTCCTGACACAATTGGTAAATTTAGACATCTAATTAACAATCTGTGCCATTTATCACGTTACTCATTGCTGGATTTTTTTAAGGCCATCAATTAAGCTTTTCAAACCTCAGACATATTCTCCATCTCCAGATTGTGTCCTAGGCCTCTCACAGAATGATTATTAATGCCTCTAACACCTTTCCTGTTCTGTTTATATGGGTTTTACAAAGCCCAAGGGAGATGAACTGTCTCTAAAGATAGCTTCAAAGTAATACTGTAAAATCTGCATGTGTGGGATGGAGCAGACTATGCAGGACAAAGAACGGAAGAATTTACAGTTCATCTCTAAAAAGTCAGCCGGGGTATACCATCATCCAGTAAGAGCCGTGTTATAAAACATCTGCATATTTGTTGTCATTTTCATAATTACATTTCCAGCTCCTACTTTGTAGGCCTTGCTGTTATGGGTTTATAAATGCACATTTTTACCTTTGCTTATTTATCCTCTTTTGTGCTAGTAGCTCTTACCTCTATGTATGTAAAAATGTAAGATTTTCCACAGTGAAATATTTAACCCTAGTAGTGACGCTGTTTGATTTCAAGTCCCTTTCATCATTGAAGAAGGAAAGAAAAGTAAGAGCATTCAAGTAAGAAGGAAGATCTTTCACAAGCTTATTGCCAACACGCAAAATCAGCTTGTAATCTATGACAGATAACACAAGCTTTGTTCACAATGAGTCTTTGACCAAACCAATGCTGCAGGCCTGCACTACTGTGAATCCTCTTTAACAAGCAGTGCACTTATTACCACTTCTTTCCCAAAGAATAACAATCATGTAGCACTTGCTCTCCTCACACAGCTAGGGAAAAATAGGTCTTACAGCTCATGCTTAGCTAAATAAATATTGCTAAACGTGCATCTACAACAGATTTCTATAATGATATTCCAGTTTGAGAAAGGTAGATGCAGGATGAAAAAGTCCCAGGAGTAAACTAGGCTCTCTTCATCCCTGTTTTTTTTCCTTCTAGTTTTATGTGGGGCTCCTGGACCATCTAGATAATTGCCTGATTACTACTACCAGAAAGAGACAAAGGAAGAGAAACCTTTGCAGAAGGATCTATTCAAATCTGCTCACACGAGATGCAATGAATTTCTTTTTCTGTCAGTAGTAACAACCCAACTAAAACTGCAAAGGTAATTCCCTTCAGGATCATGCTCAACCACATGAAACTTGTTTACAAAGATGCGAGACACTAAAAATTGAAAATGCCTGCAAATGACTATTCAGTAGGCAAAGACATGCTTTAAATAAGCAGTTTTTAGGGTATGGTTGCTGTTTGCTTTGGCAACCTCTATGAAGAAGATAAGATAGGGTATACAGCCCCACATAAAACTAAAAGGAAAAAAGATTCTGACAAAGTTTTGTAAGAGAGTAAACACCTTGTAGTGAAAAATCCTGGCTGACATCAGTCTAACATCAAATAAGAAAGGCCTCCTCTATGCCTCTCAGCAACTCACCTGACTTCCCCTGAAGAAGTCTGACCTTACCATCTGTAACTCCAGGGCAGCCCAGCATTTCTGCTCTCCTGGGTCCCAGAGCCTTGGAAGGAGCCATCCAGAGCAGTCCTTAAGCAGTCTGCCTGGGGAGCTGCCCAAGGAAGCCAGGAAGAAATCCAACAATCCTCCTTTCACTCTGCTCCTCTGCTAGCAGCACTGGTGCTTCTCTGCGGGAGCTGCAGCCTGCTGGCAGAATTCACAGCCCCCAGGTTCCTTACCTCTGCAACAACTCACCACTTGGAGTACTCTGGGCCCTCTAGAAACCAGTCTCAGTGTCAAGATTGGGTGTTCAGGGAAACTAAACTGAGCTTTCATAAAAACCACTAGTGCTTTTGAGTGCTTTCCTCATCCCTCCCTGAAATACTTTTAGTTGGCTTCCGATTTTTGTATCCTGCCTGGAGATGAGATGAAGGGCTCTTGAACATAATTTAGTAACAATAAATAGTAATAATAGTAATAATGGAATATAAAAAATTATAAAATATTTATATATTTTTATAAATAATATAAAATATAAAATGAAATAAAACATATAAATATATATATAAATAATCTAAGATATAAAATTATATAAAAAATAAAATACAAAAACAATAATAAAAAACACAGGAGTTTTAAGGCTTTCTGCTTCCATTCTTTTTGTAGCTCTTTCATGCCACGGCCAGATTTCTTACAGGAAAAGCAGTGACCCCAGCTTGCTGGAATTGAGTTGTGTGCATGCTTGAAAAACATTCTGGCTGATATAAAGAAATTGCAGCATTTCCTATCAAGATATTCACATCAGAGATCATCACAGAACTCCAGAAATTCAGGTCACAGGGAGGTTATTTTTCTGAAAGGGATAAAACATTAGGATTCAAAACCTAAAAAAGCAGCTTACAAATTTAAGGACAAGGTTGTGACCAGTGGCTAGTGAAAATCTACAAAATGTCTGTGAATAGAATAATTATTACTGGTTTCCAAGGTGAGAGCTAGCACCTTTGACTGAAGAGTAACAACTAACTTGGGTTAGCTGAAACCTTGATTGGAACCATTGTGCTTCACTCACTCTCTGTGGTTGATCATGCCTAGGGAGACTTCCTTCATTATATAAAGCGTGTAGGAGATAAATGGAACAAAAATCTCTAGGATAGTTAGGTCAGATGACATACACCACAGTGACACATTTTCCTCTATGAAGCCAGAAATTTCCAGTCCTCAGACGCGATAGATGTGTCAAGTTTACTTTTCAGGGAGAAAAAAAGGTGCTGTTATAGCTCTGGCTAACCTTTATAGAAACCCTTAATTCACAGAACAAGTGTGGAATCGTGTCTGGGAAAAGCTGATCTCCTGCTTCATGCCTTCAAGCTACTACATGCCTTAAGTACCCTGACAAGATTTTGAATCAGACAATAAGGATGAAACGGAGGAAGAGAGTCTGTTGGGGCACAGAGAGGGAAAGGATGGATGGAAGGGGGGGATGAGAAGAGCAGATGGTAACATTCGTTATCTTTCACTTTCACAGTCCAAATAAGTCTAAAACCCAAAGCAACTACGCCGCTCCGATGTAATCAAGTGCTTCACTAATTTGAACACCTTTCTTTATGAGACACAGTAGAGTACAGAAGAAGGTTGCCTCTGAGTGGCCACTCCAAAAAAAACATCCTAATCAAAGCCATTTGCCAGTCTTATCAAATGCAGATGCACTAAGTTAGGGGCTGGAGAGCATTTCTGTTAGCAACAAAAATTGGCAGTAAGACTTGGTACCTTAAAACAGAATTCAACTCTTCATCATACAAAATCTTAAATAGATTTGGAGGTTCTTCAAAGTCCAAACACACAGAATAATGCTGAACACATGTCTGTCTTCAGTATACTTTTAACTCAAACTCAAGTATTTAGTAAACTAATCCAGCCTCATATTCTCTAGTACATAAGAATTTGAGTATGAAGTGCTGACCTTAGTGTTGGAAGGGGAAATGCAAAAGTTGAAGAGGATCCAGCCGCATTTTACCTGCAAAGAAATTCTCAGCTTCCATGGCTGACTGTTAAGATCTTGAGAACATTAATTTTGTAGAATTACAAGCATGCTCCAAAAAGCTACAAGGCACTGCACTTACCCCCATACTGAGAAAAAACATTATTTTCTTTGGAAAAGAAAACAAGCAACTCCATTTCCTAAAACACATCATGTGCAAGGCTTCATTCTATGTTATCTGTGAAGAATTAAGTACAGCTACTCAGAGCACAAAATATAACTCAAAAAGTAATGGGCTCTGTGATAAATTAAGATGTTCCTTTCATAGATTATAGTGCATTCCTGTCACATTAAGGCATTTTGAGCTACAAAGCCAACCTAGAGATTGATTGGACTATTTTTTTCAATAACTGAAGGGACTATATGCCAACATTTATATTCCAAATAGTTTTCTTAAACCTTATTGAGGATATTTTTCTGAATGTTAAAATGAAATATAATCAGATTTATGATTAAGCACTGCTTTACGGAGTAAGTTAAAATTTGGAGCAATGCTACAAATCAAGAGGAACAGTATGGGCAACTGACTTGCATATTTGGGAAAAGGTAAAAAACACACTCCTACAAACAGGAAAAAGTAAATGTGGTTTTGTTTTCTTCTTAATGCTTTAATATGTTGAGTATTATTCTAATATATTTTTAGAAACCCAGATAATTCTTATTATTTTTTAAACATGCCTGACACAGGGAGATGCAATGACCACACAGTGCTTTTTTCAGGAATCTCGCCAATTACTCAAGCCTTATTTACTAAAAGGGAGGCCAAAAATCTTTTCTGTGTAAAGTAACCTGAACATACAACTAGGACCCTACATGTTTTAACTTGGTCGCAGGTCTCTATCTTCCCACAGCTCAAAGTCTCTTAAATTCACTGACAAATGAATTCCTGTTGTGAAGATAAGGTTTTTGTCCCTATCAGGCTGCTTTTGGAAAGCAGCTGCAGAGGTAGTGCCATAACTGGCTCTTCTTCCCCCCGTATTTAATAAACATCTGCAGAAAGTTAACAAAAAAAGAACAAAACAAAAAATCACCACAAAAATACCCAACCCCAAATCCCGCAACACCGGACAGCTAGAATCAATCAGCCATCAGCACAGCTATCTGTCCTTCTGAACTGCGCAACTACATCTCCTTTGCTACCGTAGTTAGGTTTGCCTCATGGCAATGGCAGAGTTTATCTTCAAAAGGTAATCACCCTATCCCCGGGGGAAGATTTCCTTGCTCAAATACCAGGACAAAACTGCTCCCAGGCCACTTGGTATCAGAACAGCCCGAATATTCAAAACCTCCTTTGAAACCCTCTGCCTCCCAGCACTGTTTTATTTTTAGATAATCCACCTTATGTTTTTACTCAGACACTGCAATAAATAACTGCTGTTTATAAAACGGTATACTGATATTTTTCATTAAAATTATTACAACACTCTCCCTGAGCTAGATTAGCTAAATCACAGATATGATTGAAAAACAAAACTGTATATAAAACTTACTAGAGATTTGTTTGCTCTTCAGCCCGCTTCCTAATATGCACTAAGAAACTCAGCTGCCTGACCTATGCTGCCCAAGTTCCCTAAACGAATACTGGGGAGAGGCAAATAAACAACATAAAACAGTAAAGCTAAAGAGATTACCAATTTATCTCTTATTTCCTGCTGATCATTGCCAGACTGTGTTTCTGCCCCAAAGTGCAGGCTTCATTATTAAAGATGGACAGAATACAAGAATATTCAGCAGAGGCCGGCTGTTCAGGAAATAGCTATAATTTGGTAAATAGCATAATAAACACTTGAGCATCCTTGATGCAATGGGTAATGAGCCAGTGCAGTTGTAAGTATGTACATAACAACGTTAAGATTGTATCTATTTCACATCATATATCTACACACAGAGTCATGTAGAGATGCCTGTATAATATTTCAACTACCATATTTGTTTGCCTCCTGACAAATTTTTTACTTTTTCTTCTGTACTCAGCTGGTCACTTGTAAAAGACAGCAATGTTGTACTTTCATTCTTTGCTCTTTCTCCTTCGTTTTACTTCTAGTATGCCTATACAGACCATTGGAAGCTTTTGTTCATCATGGCAACCGAACACATTACACTCTGAAGCACCAGAGATCCTGGAACTAAATGCAATCTCACAGCAAGTCATCAGCATGTCTATAGCCCATGCAGTGGCAGGCGATTTAAATCTCCAGCCTGTTCTCCTTGCCACTATGGAGAATAATGACAAACCATAACATATTCCATTCATCTGAGTAATGAATTACAGAGATAATTCAGCCAGTCATTATTAAAAGATTACAACATTAAAAATGAAGGTAGGTTTGGTCTGGTGTTTTTTTTTAAAGGCAAATGATCATGTTTTCACAGAATATGAGTGAAACAATATACAGTGTTATAGATTCCCTGCTATATTGTAAGGGTCAGCTTATGATGAAGTTCTCAAATTAAGTTAGATATAAATTTATCACTTCTCTTGACTACTTACTGCAACTCAATCCCAGTTCATACTGGTTTATTCCAAATGCTGAAAATATCAGTATTATTTAACAGGAGTCTCTAGAATTTCTTGCTATTTGTCTCTGACAGCATTATCCATTTAATAAAACTGCAAATGCCTACAGTTGATTTTACTTAATACCATTCTTGGACAGGATTTAAATAATAAGCAAACAAAAAACCCATCCAGGAACACCCAAACCAGACCGTATTGCACAGTGCATGCCTTGAAAAATGTAACTGGAGCAAAGTCTCTGCATTACATGCTGGGCTTTCAAGTCTATGCAGCCTATGATTCCATGTTAAATACCAATGGCTTCAATTCAGAACAAACCTGTTAAGCTTCAGTACTAAAAAAAAAAGTTCTTTATCAAACAAGCATCAAGCTTTTCCATCCAAGGGATCTGGTTACCCATAGACTTTTCAGGTTAATTCAGTGACAGATGAAATATGTACATACCTGAAACTGCTCTCTATGTAGTATAGCTAAATGCATGTTTCCACAGGAGACTACTCAATCATTAGATGCAGGACACAGCATCATCTAATATAAAGGGACTCCATAATATAAAACACCTGCAACCTTTCTATAAGCTCCATCTAAGTGCCTACCCAGGGTCAATTAAAAAATACCTCAAAAGTTTGATTCATAACCTTTTCATTTTCCTAAATACATTTCTGCTGTTTGCAGGGTAGGAGTTGGGAGGAGGGGAGAAGTGAGAGGAGAGGGGAAGGTCTACAAGAAAAATTACGTTGTCAGAAAACATCACTAGTCACAGCAAATCTTCTGTAAATGATTTCTGAAAGTCTGTTTCACTTTATGTATAGCTGAACAATAACAAGCATAATGCCAACTTCCATTCTGGAAACAAGCTGCGAAGGGCATCTGTATGTGGACACAAATCGTAACCAGTTCAGACAAAGGAAGTCCTGCATCAGGACTTCTTATGGAGCAGACTGTGAAGAAAGTGCATTCTTGGCTGGCACAGGCAGGGTAAATCTGGAAACCTACTGCTACAGGGCTCAAAGAAGGGAAATCAAAGGTGATTATTTTACCTCTAACTGTATTTCCTTTGTTCATTCATTCACATTATATGGTGGACTTCTTCGAGGTGACTGGCAAGGGCTACTGCAGGGTGGCTGTCCGTTATCCAACAGGTTAGAGCACTGTTACCATTCTAAATGCAGGATGGGGCCAAGAGGGATCCAGAGAGGAGAGCACTACTGGGGAAAGTCTTAAATCAGTATTCTTCTCTTTAAAGAAAGAAGACTCACAGTGTCAGCTCCACTTTTAACAAAATAAGAGGCACAAAGGAGGGCAACGATACGCCTTCATTTTCACGTTTAGTATTCCCTCTCCATTGCTGGAAAGTTGCCATTATTCTTCATTACTCATTTTCATACTATAACCTTTCCGCTGAATCTGCTGAGTGGCTTTCTTATGAGTCTCTCTATTAGCCCATGATATTTGGGTTTGTTTTGAGCAGGCTTCTTACCTTCCTCAGAACATTTTCAGTGCCACACTAAATCCCACCAGAACCTCATGGGCCTTCACCATCTGCTCCTCACAGTCAGTGCCTTACCAGAAGTTTGTTATTGCTACTATATAAATTTTTGGATCATGAGTTGATTTAACTTAAAAAATCTTTTTAACTCTGCTCCATGTTCTAGTAATCTCTCAAGCCAGATTTTTAGAATAGTAGTAATGATTATACAAAAGAGATTACATTTTTCAGTCACATCATGCATACATTTTTATGATGTTAAACCTTGGGTTCAGTGATCACCATGTTCCTTTTCCTAAAGTACTACAGAAGCCTATTTCCATTTTCTAGGATGGTAGATTTTACTAAGCAAGCAGACTGTAAAAGGTTATCAGGTTTTTGTTTGGCAAGCAATTTTTCTTTGAATGTCACAAATCACAGCGACATGGTGTCAAATCCTGTCACAAGTTTTTAAACTGTCAAGTTTCCTTGTATTTTCACAATAAGCTGTTAAGGATTTTAAACAAAGTGACTTTTTGGACTAAACCCCATCTTAGTCCTAAGTAAAAGGACCTAAAATTAAAACGTGAGAATAAAAGTAAGTATTTTTAACTAACCCAACCTTTTTCTTAGTTATCTTGTGAGAAACGTTTGAGCCCTGAAACTGTTGTCTCAACCCACGCAAGATATTGTATGAAAATGTAAAAGTTCCCCCCTCCCTGAAACTGAGTGCTACATGGCAGAAAGTGAACTTCACAGATCTGCTTCCCCGCCATATATTATGAAGTAAATAAAATTAGTTTCTCCCACTTTTTACTCCTTTTAGCCCTGAACAACCAACAAAGCTAATAGACAAAAATTAATTACATGGCGAAATTCCATCTGGAATTATTCCTGTGAAACACAAATCAAAAGAATGGGATTGCAAAGATGCAGCAAAAGGAGGAATTTGGTCTCAGAAATCTCTGTATACCAGTGAAAATAAAAAAGTATCAGAAATATCTTCTACTTTAGGCTGCAGTTTTCAGAATAATCAATTAAAAGGTATTTCTGGGAGAAAAATATAGTCTGACACTGCATCACTGAAAGAAATACAGAACCTCAACATACCATTTTTAGGTTCACTATTCAGGGAAGAGATGGACCTTATCAGCTTTTGCTATGGAACAATAAACACTTTTACACTCAACCTCATTGCTGGTCATGCAAATTTGGTCTGAGCTTCTGGAATTTTTCTGTTGTTGTTTAAATGCAGAAATGTTAGCTGTTTTCAGAAGAAACAGGTTACAAAACCTGCCTGTTACAGTACTCTCCCAGCTTGCTTTGTTCTGTTTCAGAACTGCCACAAGTATATTGACTTTAATGAAGTTCTGTTTTTTCAAGAGACCGACGCAATTATTACAAGTCCAAGTTCCAAAATGGACAGATCCTGAACCGAAACTTCTGTATTAAAGGCCTATAATGATCTTTTTCTGCTCAGCCAAACGGACTGTTACCTGTGTTGATTCGATGCAACTTGTCTGTGCCATTCAATACAATTGATCACAAGATGCTTTCACAGAGCATTTGGATATCCTTGAAATTTGGTATCCAGGGGGCCTGGAAAATGCCCACAGCTTAAGCTGTTCTTCAGTGAATACCCTTCTCTATAGCTGATAGTAAAATTGTTCTTTTTCTTATCTTGCTTCCAAAATTCCCCATACACATTCAGAGAAATTCTGTTTAAGCCTCACTGTCTCACTCCTGATAGCAGCATACACTTGGTAATTTTAATTAAATCTCATGGCTTCAATTATCTGTATGTAGACACTATATCAATTTAAGTTGCCTTTTGGGTTGGTTTTTTTTCTTTTCTCCTCTCTGATATTTCATTTTGGTCTCCCTCTCTTCTGGTCAGCCTTTGAAACTGGGTCCTTGAGAAGGCTACCTACCGTTAATTTGGGTTGCTTTTTTAAAATTGTTTTTTAAAGCACATTTTGTGTCAATATTTACAAACAGAGTGAAAACCTCATACTTCAGTGCTTCATTTACAACCTTCTCCTTTTAGCTTATAAATTAGCATGACATTTATTGCAAGCAATATAATTTTCTATTTTTCCTCCTCCTCTGATCACTACTGTATACGCATTTTTCTCCGATTTATACTACAGATTTCCATATCAACCTTTAATTTTTTAGGCTTATTTTAGGTTGTATCTGCCTTGCATGGTGGTTATTAAACAAAATCCTAAATGCTAAACATAATTTTCCATTTAGCTTTGTGGAAATATAATGATAGAGCTCATCTAAACCCTGCTGGACAACATAAAATATTTGCTCCCCTGGACAAGGATTTCTTTGTACAGAAGAGAGAGGTCCCCATTTCAATCTGACTGGCATTTTCTAAATACAACACTTAAGATTCCTCACAAAGAAATCTGCCTGAGTTAATGACAGCTCAGATTCAACCAATCTGTCATCTACCTGGAACAGCCACACTAGAGCTTGCTATTGAGCTTTCACAATTTTACAAAGACATTACAATATTACTGCAATGAATATGGTATCAAAGCCAACAGAAACCAATGCTATCTTGTGCAAGCAGCCTCATGAGAGTGATTTAACCTTTGACCAGTAAATTTGATCTATTATAGGCAATTTGTGCCCCAAGGTGCTCGGTGAATGGCTGATGTACACAACATAAACAAAGACTGAGAAAGACAATAAACTGACAGCCAAGATCAACAAATGGTCTTGGTATCCCATGAAGCCATTAATACAATACTCTATTAAACATGTTTTTTCTCCAGACGCGGACTGTTTCAACATGTTTGAGGGCCTCTGTGTCCTTGAGAAGACAAGCGAAATACATAGTGATGTGACGAGACTATTCTACTGTAAAGAAGCTTATGTAGCCCTTAAGCACCTCCTTGTTTCCCTCCCTTAGAGTATTTATAGTGCTCAAACATGCAAACCCACCACCTCCTCTCCTAACCTTTTGCTGTTCTCATTACAGAGACAGAAATAGCCTGTCAGAGCAAAGAAACTCAGCCTTAACTTGATATTCTGGAAATTAGTCATACAATACTTCAAAAGATCTATGTGCTAATCCCACCAGTTCCATAAAAATAGAAGAATACAGGTAACAGGTTAAAACATCAAAGGCAGAAAATCCTGAGTTCCTGTGTGTGATGCGTGAATTATACATACACAATCTATACACATAATCAACACACTTCTCAAAAGTTACCTATTTTAATTTTAGCTCCACTGCAGCCTTTTACTATGGTGTGAATGCATTGTTTTAATAAAGGTCTAGAGCAAAGAAGACAGAAGCATATATAATAGAGCTGCAGTTTATTGCTTTGCTCTGCTGAATTGAGGCCTCAAGAAGTTATTAAACTGCTGAGGTAAATCTTAACTATTTAGTTATTCTGAACCTCAAGCCTCAGTGCTCTCTCTCCTTCCCATTCTAGGATTGTTGGTTAGTTCACTTTCTCTTCTTTTCTAATCTTCCCCAGTGAAAGATCATCTTGTCAGTGTTCCACTTTAAATTGCATACAAGTGCATGGACAGCAGTTTATGGTATAATGTAAGTTTTCTGCAGCAGGTCTAGGGCCAGCAGTGATCTTTCTTCCCAATCTGACAGGAACATCATCTTTCAATTTCTTTAAAATCTAGCCTAAAACCAAAAAAGATTAAACTCATTCTCTCCAATGTGAATGCAGCCACAAGATAGGGGGAACTGGTATTTAAGCCAGAATAAATGTTAAGGATGAATTAAATAAATATACTGCTATTAGAATATTTTTGTTAGCATACTCCATACTGCCTAAACCTTGGCGTGCTTCTAATTAGACCACTAGAGCACATATTTTGTATAACTGTGGCTTCCTTCCTCCCCTTCAAGCATGCAGAAACACGTACATCTTTGTAAAACACTGAAATATCTCTACAACACAGATTTTTTAATAGTAATTTCCATGCAGGAAATGCAATAAAGGCAAATTTGCTTTATTACAGCACTAGGGACTAAAGCCAGCTATCCACTCAAAATTAGCCAGCTTGCATGCCAAATCAGTTTTCACCACTCACTGGATGCAACATACTTCACGGGCAAATCAACAAATTATGCTGCTTAGAAAGAACCAGCACCATAGGATTTACAGGTCTCATTGTGGTCTTACAGAACATTGTCAGCATTCATATGACAGCCACAAAAATACAACTTCCACTTTGTAATTACTGAAATGAGCAAACATCTCACACGTAGGAACAAAGCCACTAACACTACTGCTATAGGCAGAGAGTATTCAAAGCTGATTTACACCTAGAAATTTCTCTACATAGCGTCCCAAACCATTTCAGCCCAGAGCTCCTGAAGCCTGCCTGCACTGCCCTCCATTGCTGCAGATGACTGATGGTTTGGGAAGCAACAAATGACAACCAAGCTAAGATAGCCTAAATACGAATTCATTAAGGAAAAGATGGGGCTGAGGTCTGCAGAGATGAAGAGGCACATTAACCTACTGAAGTACTACCCATAATAATCTGCCTTTTTAAAAGAAAGAAATAATTGCTAATTTCTAAGAAATTGAGATCAAGTCACTTACTCTCCAGTGTGTATGTATGTATTGTAGTCATAGGAAAAATGATCTGCAGCTGTATAGTGGAATTTTTTTTCTCAAGAGCACTGCAGTTTGGTTTTGTGAAATCTTCACATTTTGTCCAAGTTTTTATATTATAAATCGTATTTTACAGTTTACAGTGCAGACAAAAATCAATAATTTAAAAACATGTATTGCTAAGGAGACTAAATGAAAAAAAGTGAGTTTTCTTGACAGCTCTTCCTTGCTCTGTGTTATGGAGGCTGCTAGATTAAAAAGCATATGAATAGAAACAAGCCCTTCCAAATGCAGAAGAGGATATGGAAAGCACATTTAGGGTGGAGGGAGAGGGGAAGAAAAGGAAAGCTAACTTCTTTGAATTGTTTATTTCCTCAATTTAATTTTAATTAAAACCAGAACATTAGGATGTCTGTTATACTATGCTACTGTGCTAAGGATAAAAAACTAAATAAAAAGACAACAGAGGTAGAATGAACAGTGCCCAACTCATTACTCGCTAGGGTTCTTTGGCTAGAAAGAAAATAGCAGATGAGAGTGGTGGCCTTTCATCACCAGAAAATAGCTTTATGATTCTATTTACACATTGTTACCAACCAATCTGATAATCTGGGGTTAGCGTGAGGCCAGTTATTCACTACTTTCAAATAAGGGACAATGAATGGCACAGGCATACAGTTCATCACTTCAAACCTAATACTGAAATTAGTAAAAGAACTGTAGCAGATTCCTAGTAGCCTGTGTATCTTGTACTACATATACACACAAACACAGACAATTGTTAACTTTTGAGACTTGAATTTATTTATTTCTTTATTTTAATTCTTAACCAGTGCCGACACCTATCTCAGAGTTCATATAGTATGTACACGGCACACAGAGGAATATACTTTCATGTCAGCGCTGGGCTAACACTTCGGTTTTGCCTGGGCTCCTTTTTATCAATTTTTACTGTTTCTTCTCAACAATAAAAAAAAGAAATAGGACAGAAATGGAGTTGCAGGAACACAAAGGGAAAAGGAAGAAGACATCTTCATTTTAACCACTAAGACTTATTCAGAGACTTTTCTAAAGAGGAAGATCAAATTTTTCTCAAATGCCCCACATCCAAGCCAAACCCTAGAGACATCATTTCCACTGAATGAAGGAAACAAGCAGATGAAGGTTCTTTAAATGTAAATATTTCTGTGAGGGGAGCATTCAATAGCATAATTAACTTCTGTAAGAAATGCCATGCAGCATCATGACCACTGACAAATCAGAGCTTTTGCTCCTCTAGACAAAGTGCAGAGTAGAAGCTACACACACAAGAAGGCAGAGTCCTATCACTACTACGCTTGTTAGTCAAGGGTCTGCGTAAGCTGGGTGACAGCTAGGACAAGAGCGCATCCAGGAGATAGCAGGGGAGAACCAGAGTGGGGTTGAGAAAAGAGGAGAAAGTAACAGTGGCAGAAACCTGGTGACAAACGAGCATCATCACAGGATGGAGGGCTGGATGTGTTAAGAAGATGGAGTTAACTCCAGTTAACTCCTAAAGTTAAGTGCTGAACAAGCACTAGCTGCTGGGTAAGGATAAATCCTGCATCTTTGCCTTCACATCCTAACAGCTTCCTATCAAATGTGGAGTGGTGGAGCTGAAATGGACACAGCCAAATGTGCAGAGCAGGAAGCTGTAAAGAGCTTTTCTTTCTTACTACTGACGGACAGAGATAAAAAGCAGGAGCTGGGGTGGAAAGGATATAAAGCCTTACTTCATCACTCTTTTAGTCCTGCCAATGTTCATATACATCACAAAAGTTTTGCAGCAGAAGCAAATCTTAGGGAAGGGCTATATAAAATATTTTCTGCCCAGATATGCTGCAACATACTGCAGTAGAAAGCATGCTGCTAAGACAGGATGACTGGCAAGTGTTCATGGCTGCTCAGAGCAATGTTACCACACTGGTCTGTTAATGCAGACCAAACCGGGAAGGAGACAAGTTGGTGCTGTGCAGACAGGGGTATACAACTGTAATGAGAACAACGACCCAGCAGTGTGATCCGTAAGTGAGCCTGACATAATCTGGAAGTAGCATGAATCCAAGCCAGAAAGGAAGAAACTGGTGTGGTCAGATCTTCAGTGTAAGAAGTGAGCAAATTTCAGACATTATCCCACTGGGTGGGTTTAAGGTTTACTAAGTGCTGATACCCTGTGTATGGGCCTTTGTAGAACAGGGAGAACATTCTGCTAGTTTCCATGATGACAGAAAAGGTGAGAAAGAGGAACAATCTGCTGAGAAAAAATTAGTTTGCCCATGTTAAATTTGAAATGACAAATCATTTTTTCTTTTTTTTTTTCCTTTTTTTTCCTTTTTTTATTATCAGGAAGGCATAAATCAGAGTAAAAGCTAGAAGGTTAACTATAATTCTGAGGCATTATATTCCAAACCACATTTCTGAATACAAGACTATCTGTACTTAGGAGGTAGTACAGAGAGGAGGGGGAGGAAGCCCCATTTTGTCACCTCATCTACTACCTGTAACAAGAAGGGTAAGCAATCCTTAGTAACCATGTAGTAAGAGTGAGCAACCCAGTATTCTGTCAGTTTTCAATAACAGTGCAAGGGCAGAAAGTTGAGATTGCCAACTGGGTTACACTTGCTTCCTATTTTTATTTTTCCAAAGAGAGAACACACCAAAGTTTGCTAAAACCGGATGGGAAGGTAAGCAATAACGAACAAGGTTACAAAGACAATGGGCAACAGGAGATTAACAAATGAGAAAAATTGGGTAGCTGGAGAAAAAGTGAAAGACAGTAAGATGTCCTCAGGGAGAGAAGGGAAAAATCCTGGAGATGAGAGGAAAATTCTTTTGAGAAAATCACACAGAAGCTTACTACTTTTTAACTTCAATTTTCTTCAAAATAAACCTATTTGCCTGCTATACTTTTACAGTTGTAGCCATAATAGGTTTTAGATGTTGAGGCTTTTTAAACAGATTTATCTGAACAATGATCATATAAAACAGGGAAATGCTGTTCTTTTTATTTTTTCTAAGTACAGAGGATAACTTTTGCATAAGGACAAATGCAGCTCAGAGGAGCGAAGTGAGTTAACCAGTGTCACCCAAGAAAATAGCAGCAGAGCAGGAACATGAACAAATCCTCTCTCAGACTGTTTTCCCATCTCCTAAACCATCTACTGTCCATTTTCTTTCAAAAATCCTATGTGGAAAAGAAGAGGGAAGAGAGAGACAGAGGAGTTCAATGGGGTCAGTTTTTTCTGAAGCTAACATACTTCATATGCTCTGAAATTGTGACTACCCCAAAAAGAGCTTTGTTCCTTTTATATGTCAGCAAAACAAAAGGTCAGCCTATTGAAATATTGGTCAGGTCTGACTTTCTTCTATTAATAACAAGTAGAGACACATTTTTTAAAATAATAGTTAAATAAATGGCTACATGTCTGCAATCATTTCAACTTAAAATGTCAACTGGATTTGAGATGCCATGTGCATTTAATCAATGACTCTGCATTATAATATAAATATTGCTTTGGTTTGACTGCTTTGTCTGGCATAAATCATAAGTCAGTGAGATGAGTACATTTCATTTTCTCTACAGATGGCTGTTAATGGCAATACCTATTAAACTGGCACCTGCCAGCACTTTGTAGTTAAGGAATCTGTCAGGAGCCCCCCCTCTGTATAATTTCACTGTTAATTGTTGTCTCTCCCCTTAACCCCCCCTCCCCATTTAACAAGTTCATGTTACAAGAATTACTGAAATAGAATCTGCAAAGCTGCCTTTTTCTTTGTCTCAAGGTAGAACTCATACTCTGCTCTGTGTTCCTGATGAAAATATGCATTTATTGGTTAAAATGCAGCTCAGGAAGCCACATTCAAGTTCCTGTGGTCACAACTTTAAGCCTTCAAGGATCTCTGACCATAATAATTAATACAGAAATACCCACTGTAACATAGCTTATATGGAAAGTCTTGAATTCAAGTTTTATCCCTCATGTAAGAGATGGGTTTTAGAACAACTAACAGCCAGCCAGAGTGAATGAAGGCTAAATACACCACCACAGTGTTCAGTATTCATCAAGAATACTCTTTGCTTTCTAGGACTTTTTCTTGCAGAAGACATTTCTTGGGCAAGAGGAAACGGACACTTAGAAGAAATATGCCACCTCCAGAAAAGGAGTTTACTTTTTATTCAGCAGGTGTGGCATGCACAGAGGACAGTATGAAACAGGCAAGTACACATTTAAGTGGACATGTCATAGGACTTAGTGCACAAAGTTAATCCTTACAGATTGTACAGAAAGTACACTGGCTTTTACTTTTTTTTTCTTTTTGCTTAGTAATGGCTTGAATGATATTTCAACTTGAAATGAGCATGCAACTATTTCACAAAAAGCATGATCCTTGCAAACAGTTTGCAATTTCCAGTCCTTTTAAGCAGTCAGAGGGAACTTTCTGCTCTGATCTGTTAAGTAAATATAAATCTTGTTATCCAAGTTCAGTAATGAGAGTGAAGGGTCTATTCTTCACTGCACTTGCATACATCTAACGTTAATGAGATTTATGCATGCATATTAAGAGGAGAACAGATGCTTAATTAAACAAATAAGCCTTTAGTAGGCAGTCCACATGATCATTTTTTGTACAAAACCCCTTATTTTCTCTGGTTTAGTGTGACTACGAATGCAGCCAAGAAGGAAGCAATACAGTGGAGGAAAAGAAAAAGTCACACATGTAAACTGAAATGTTTGTCTTTTTTACTTTAAAATACTTAACAAACTCGAGACACATTAAATTGATAAGGTATCTCCTCTTCCTCATGCTCTTATGGTCTTTAAAGGAAACAGGAGTTTCATTTACTAATTTATCTATTTGAAAGTGGTAATTTCATTAAGCAAAAGGAAATCAAGGCCTCTAAACAACTCATCTGCCTCCTTAACTGATGCTGTCTATCAAAGACACAGGCATGATCTCAATTTTGCCATTGAGGACAAAAAGTTAAAATATAATCTAGTCTTTTTTTTTAATCTATCCTTGCCCATACTGATTTCCAGCACCGTATGTACATACACACAAATACATTAACAACTTACATATGCTGCTTCTCTCCAACAAACCACATCTTTACTATTTGCTCATTCCTCATTATACTGCTAACTTTTCTTCTACATGCTCAAATTCTAAAGGCACACAAACCAGAAAAAAAATCTCTCCATAAGCTATTGTAGTGCTATGCTTAATGGAAGTCAATATCTGTATATTATGCTATCTACTCTGTAATACCATTACAGGCTCAACAGTTCTGGTTGTAAAAAGTATCATTCTGAGCACAAGGCCTATAACAGTAATAATGAAAAAAAGGGTCATTTCTGTCTTCCAACAAGAATGAAAAATTAAAATCACTAAGGCACTTAGCTCAAAGGAAAATTGGCAAATTAAGGGGACAAAAATAAAATATTCATGGCTCATATTGTGAAATGGAAGGTAAATAATTTAAGATGAACTATTGTGTGAGAAAGCGCAATCTTTCTGAAGAGAAAAAAGGAAACCTAACAAATACACACATATAGATTCCTGCTTCCTGGGCTTGCACTTGCATGTATATAGACACAAATATACAAGTCATCGTTGATGTGCAATATTTGCGAGGAACAGACATTTTCTCACCTATGCTGATTTTGAAATATTTGCTGCTAAACTGGTGAAGTCAATTTGACAAGGGCTGCCTTATATAAAGAAGGCTGGTGAGGATTTTTCCCTAAATCCAGCCTAAAAATGAAGACTGATTGAGAGGGTGTTCTCTCACTGCACCTCAGTTCAGCAAAACTCGCTCCTCTGAGTCACCAATTACATACTTGCTCTTGGATTTTCATACCTCAAAAAAATTATGACTTCAGTCTACTGGTCTCTGCCTGGGGGAGCTACCTATTAAAATGCCATTGGTGTGGCTGCAGTCCATTAGCTAACTTACCTTCATACCCATAAAGTAGAAAGGGCTGCCCAGAATTTCTAACAATCACTGTCTGGAAAAGGTTGTGAGAGTGCTATAGACTTATGTTTATTATATGCCGGGACTGTAAAAACTGCTATGGGATTAGGATACAGAGCAGCACCACGCAGCAGAGGTCACATTTCCCTGGTGATTTAAAGATTCGGTCCTTCTCTAGCTTAATTTAGAAACCAACACAGAGCCTACTTCTGCAAGAAATAACATCTTGATAGTATTTCAAGGTATGTCAGTAACTATAGATCGCAAATTCAAAATCTGGAGTTCAGCACCGAGCAAACTGAGGAATACTTTTTTTTCTAATTAACCTCTTGCTTAGATAAGCTTTGTGTTCTCAGTGCGAAGTGATAATGCATTTTGCATTAGTGCTCGGCCTCAAGGATTTCTAACACCCTGCACCAACAGGTTAATTAACCCTTCCAAACAGGCTACAAAGCCACCTCACAAGGCTTTTGACAGTTCTAAAGCAATGACATTACACACTACCTTTATTTAAAGGCACAAATATGCTGTTTCTCTACAGTGTTTCTCATAAAAATACAAAACACCTTCAAAAAGGAGTGCAGGGAAACTCATTTGAGGTCTAGAAGTGTCGTCAAGACTCACCATGCCATGAAAGAATCAGTCAGCTCAACGTAAGAAAAGGGATGAACCAAGAACTGAATATGGCCTTGTGTAAACTGGCAGCTGTTATGTATCCGCAGAGAAGTGAGTATTACTTCTGTTCCAAAAGACCTTCAACATAGATGCTAGACACTGGCTTTTTCCTAAGACTGCAGTGTACATGTAGTCACAATAATAAAAATATTTATTGTAGTTGTTTTCCTGATATACAATATCAATTTACTTCACTGTCATTTAGCAGTGGGTTATTTACTGAGCTATGGTGGTGTAATGTGCCAGAAAACATAAAGAAGTAAAATATAATGCTCTTTAGCCGGTGTTACATACAGTTAACAGTGTGAACTTCTGCTGTTCTTTGGACAGCACATATAGATAACCAGTGCTGAGGCAGGCAACAGATGCATCAGAACCAACCACACAAGAAAACAAACACTGTGCAGTCTGCACCACAGTAAAACAGTTTTTAGGATTATAAAAACTTAACTGATCAGTAATAACCAACACTATTTGCATTTCAAATCTCCAGCAGAAGCAACCTACTTTGCTCCAAGTGCCACAGCCCTTAAAATACTGCAGCCAAGAGTTTCAGTTAATACTGGGTAAAACGGCGGGCCTTTTTAAAAAACAATGATTACAAAATAAAAGCATGATTTCTGGATGGTCTCCCTGAATCACACTCACATAAATAAAGTTTCAATCCAGGAAAAGCTTAGCAGGAAAGCAATCACTCTCTTTTTTATTTTTTTTTTGTAGGTGTAAAAAAAGACCAGGAACTACAAGTAAATAGCAGCTGAGCAACAGATGAGGCACCAAGTGAAATCTGTTAGCAACTGCTAACAGCTTTGCTATTTTCTGTTGTTAAATTATAAAAAAAAAAAGAAAAGTCAAAAACCAATGCAGTAGCAATTCCAATATGTTCAAAAATCTCAGATGCAAAAGACTAAAGCTCAACACTTCTACTACAGATAAATACTTGTGTTTGGTTTTAATATCTTGAAATGCTTTGTTACTGATTATAAGGCAGAAACAAGCCAATTCACATGGCCACACTATTAAGGTAAAAATAATACTTGTTATAGCTGCATACATGACCCAGCAAGTACAGCACAAAAATCCCTCCATCGGGGGCACTTTCCCAGCAGCTGCTTTAGCCTCAAATCCTACTTTCCTTCGCCCTCTACATCTGACTCCCAGTCATTCACCAGAAACTGCATGTGTCTGAATGAGCACTGAGCTTTCTGGCAAGATCTTAGAAATATTTTCATTGTCCTTCTGGTCCTGGAGCTTTAACCACACATGATTATTTCCTCCTTACCTCAACTCAATCTTCACAGGGGTTCAGCAAGTCTGTTTCCCTGTTCAGATACATCTAAACAGCAGAACTATGCAGGCAGAGCTGAAATAACTCTGGACAAAGAAACCCACAAATTACAAACACTATGAACATCTCAGTGTGGCGTTACAGCTCTCAGTAGGATCAATTATATACATGGCTGCAGTGACTGGACTAGCTTAAAAATCCATGGCATTGGCCAGACCCAAGCAAATATATCCTCTTCCCACTCCTGCCAGTTGCTTTCTTAACTTCTTTACTCTCGGGTCTTTCTCTCCTGTCAGTCTAGAAGGCACTCTGGCTCTTTGTTCTTCATTTTGGTGGTCTCCTGCATGGAGGATCACAGTACAACCACCACCATATCCACAAAAGGCACACCACAGATTTCCTTCACCATCCAGCTTTCTGCTCCCTTATGGTGTTTACATTTCTAATGCCTCCTGTGGCAGGCTCCCCTTCAAATTTAAATGCAGCATGTCAAAAGCTGAACTCATCTCTATTTCTAAAATACTCTTCTGCTTTTTGCTCCTAAGCTACCAAGAGTTAATAGTAACCTTGACGGCGGCAGAGGCTCACAACTTTGTCATCTTCAGATTCTCTCTTTCCTTCCACAGATATGCTACCAACCAAACAGGCCAGTTTCATCTCTACAATGTCATAAAAAGGCTGGCTGTTTCTTTCCATCTGTGTTGCTAAAATACTTGATCATTCAAACCTTCTTACTGCAGTCTCCTCCTCCCTAGCCCTCCTGACATTCACTCCTCACTCTTCATATCAGCGCAGAACTCTGGTTCAAAAAATAGCTCTTAAATCTAGTATTTAATCAGTATTTGACCCTTCCTAAGTTCCCCCATTAGTTTCCTATTATTTCTTCTTAAAACATTCAGATTAATTGGTTTTGTTTTTCATGTCATCCACAGTTTCTCCCTGAAAACATACCAGACTGGTTTAGCTCATCTTGAGGAGGGCATACAGTTTACTCTTGCTCAATCTTTATAGGTCATCACCTTTCTCTCACTTTTATCATAGCTGGGATTCCCTAGGACTCTCACTTTCTCAGGAAGGAATTTCTTTTCAAGAACAATTTTATGAATTCTAAGAAGAAACACTGATGAGAACACAGAACCTCTAAAAAACCTCCCAGCCGAACTGTTGGTGCCTACAAACAACTCTTCCGATTATTATAACCTGTTGCTTCCATCTCTGTGGCTTTGGAGAGATTTTCAATGGTGTGGTATAGAAATTCCCAATCTGTGCTGCTATACAGATAAATATTATTAACAATTGCTGTCTGCTGGGAAGACTATCAATCTAAACAAAAAACAAGCTTATGAAAAGAACAGATGTATAAAGCTTGTGTACAACCAAAATGCGAGATACATTCTGAAAAGGGAATCACTAAGAATGGTAACCTATTGTTCACAGCTTTGCATATTGATCATCAGGAGATTTTCTTCTCGACTACCATTGCCTTTTTTGGATTCTGATGTCATCCGATGCTCCTTCTGGCTCAGGCATCACACCCCCACACAAGTAAAGACTTCGCACTTCAAACTTTGATTCTGCCAGTGATACGTGAAACAGAATACTTATCCTTTTGTCAGACCTCTGTGTCACTCCCCTCCTCTTCCAACAGCCCTATTCATGCCAGAGAGTTAAGAAGAATAATGAAAATAGACATAAAGCTTAAGACACATGAGAGTTGTTGAAGTCACCTTCCTAATTATTCAGTGTTTTGACTACTCTTCCATGTTAAGCCCTATTTCTTTAAATGGTATGAACACAAATGCACGTGCAATGCACAGGTGTGAGTGTGTGCCTCCAGCATTCCTAAAGAGCCCCATTTAAATGCAGACTGGTATAGACATGCACCTTCATCTTATGAACAGTAATGAGTACTAAAAATGTGCAAATGCGGCACATAAGCATGCATGCATGTTTTTGACAGGATGTCTACAGTGTTCAAAAGTTGACAGGACAATTTTAAGGATTTCTATTGATGATACACAGAAGAAGGTCAGGTAAAACCTTCCACATTAATGTAACACAAACGGTTTGACTGCAGAGGACATACCAACCAAAAGCTACAATGCAAGTTCATG
>JBCJKH010053818.1:186695-200651 GCA_039877255.1 Loriculus beryllinus
TGTATCGTTGTCCTAATGAATGTCATTGTAAATGAACTATCTTGCAACTGAATTTCTTAGTTGACTAGTAAATGTATCTTTGCCTAAGCAATGATTCTGGTTTTGTATGTTCCTAGCTTGTCTACAATACAACATGCTAAGAAACACCAATACCCTCCTAAAGCTAACATTAAGTGCTCAGTCTGAGAAGTAACCACATGGTCATACAGGCTAATCTTCAAGTGACCATTAAATTTCATTCAAATACCATATATTAATTGCAAAGATCTTAAACAGAAACACCTTAGTCCTCAATAGAGTAAACAGGTACCAGAGGCAGGGATGACAGCAACCAGAGTTCCTACAACACTCCAGCAACAGCAAGAAAATGACTTGGAGAACTTTGTCTAATACCTAGTAACTCCAGAGATGCAAACCCAACAAACAGACACAGAAAAAATCCAAACACAAGCCTGTAGGGTGGGCAGGGAGGATGGAAAGCTTTTGTCCATTGCAGGCAATGGCTAAAGCTGCGAAGCAAAGATTTTATCATAGCTAGTGGTTATCAGCAACTGCAAATGCTACTGGACTGTTCACAGTCACACAAGCAATCCTGCTCTCTCCAAAGCTTCTGAAAGAAGCAAATAAGCAAGAGAAGAGAAGGCAAAGGTCTGAGCGTGGGAGTGGATCATGTATTACTCAGAAATATTCCCCACAAAGCCCTCCTCACCGACACACAATTGTTTTTAGACTGAAACCTTGAATCCTTTCTGACATATGGGAATGAATTTCAAAGGCACAAAAAGACATTTTGTCTGCCAAATGTCTTTTGCCTCAGCTACAAGTTTGGTGTAAAAGTATAAACTGCTTTCTTTTTAAATAACATAAACATTACTTTGAGTCCAAGTGAAATAATTTTTATACTTTATGAGAGTATCAGTTGTTCCCTACATTATAATGAGAAAGTGTGGCTGTTCTGCTTTGTACAATGCCGTACCTCAACATGACACCAAAGCCTTTCTTCTTTTTCTTTTCTGGATCTTCATTTTCTTCCTTCCTTTTCTTCTCTTTGATTTTAGACTTGCCCTTTTCCTTTTTCTTCTCTTTTTCTCTATTTTTTTTGTCTTTTTTTGCTTTGGTTTCTGTATCTTCTATTTCAGGGTTCTCTAGATGGGCAGATGCCATGTTTTGAGCTTCCTGACCAGAGTGAGAGCTCTTATCAGAGAAACCATCTGCACAGGATGAAAAAGAAGAAGCAGTGAGGATGGCTAGGGGCCACCAAAATGCAAACACGTGGGATACAGCACGAGTGTCTACAAAGTGCTCAAATGACTCATAACACTTACTCATCTAATTAAATAATTTAAAAAGCAGACTAAACATATCTAGTAAATTCAAGCAGATTTCTATTGCAAATTAAATACAGAGTTATTTTAGTCACTTGTTTTCTAGTTACTATTCCTGAGACAAAAAATCCTGACACGGTAAAACACTATTCTGTTTGAAATCTAGATTGTTAACCTCCATCAGTTTGAGAAAACTGACATTCTGGGATGCAAACACTGAGAGCTTACTTCAACAAGAGATTCTGGCAACTGACATAACCAACCTACGTAACAAAATTTTTCTATTTTAATGGCTGAACAAGAAATAGATGAACTGCTCTGTCTGGTTGGAGAAGAGCTGTGTTGTTTCTATTTGGGGGGCTCAGGATCCAAGCACAGTTTTATGCTCCATGTTAAAGGAGACATATTTCCAGACTGGGGTCTGTAAGCCCATGGTGACAGAACGAACAGCAGGGTGCTATCAATACACTCTGCCTTGTCTATAACAGGAAACAAATTTCCTGGTTGCAGAAGGGGGAATTGTAGACAGCCCTGTAAAACAAGCAAGATAATTTTTAATGTAATCTGAAGAAGGCAGCTGCTCCTTGAAGTTGAAAAATATAATTATTTAAGGATTGAGTTCTAAATCCTCCAACCCACCCCCGCCCCAAAGGAGATCAGTGAAAGACTTTACACTAAACCCTGTCAAGGTTGGATGGGGTACTGCAAAGACAGCTCTATTCATTGCAAGACATGAAAAGCTTTTAAAATATGATCAACTTCAATTGGACTAAATCATTTGCTCATGTGCTTTACAAAGTTGGCCCTCAGCAGCTCTAAGTGAAGGTGGCTCCCTCCATAAGTGCTATTAGCAACATACCCTCCTCTCCATCTTCAGGTCCATCGTAAGACTTGTCAATGGCAGCTCGGAAACTTTCATTGCACCCCCGACCACGGACCACATGAGGCCTGGGTCTGTGAAAAGGGAGTTCATTCTTCCTAACTTCAGCCACAGCAGTCTGAAGACTCTCAAGAGAACTGGACTTCTTCAATCCCAGAGTAGGACCGAAATCTCTGCCAGAAGAGTCTGGAAAACAAATAGTTAAGTTTTTATACCAAAACCACACAGAGAAATGAAACTAGTCAGACTTACATTTAATTGTGTACTTTATTACTTGGGGACTTTGAAATAGTATGCAATCAATGTAATTTGTTCTAAAAATAACATCAAGCTATACCTAGCTCAGTAGATATCCCTGCTCATACTTGGAGGGAAGGCACATAATTTACAGATCTAACAAAAGTGATGGGCAGGCAATAGGTGGCTCATTTTGAAGCCTGCACCAGTGGTAAGGATGGGGTTACTTCTTCACCCTTTGACAGCAATGTGTCAATGTGCTAAAGGTCTCCAGGAGAACATTATCCTTAGACTCACAAAACCAAACACTGCTACACAACAAGAGTTTTGGGGTTTAGAATGAATCAGGTTGTATGAACAGTTGATATTTTCAAACACATTTATCCTCTGAGAAGGTATTATTAGTTCTCTTGCAGTCTGATCCAACCTTTTTCTTCATGCTAAAACTAGAGCTATGGTATCAACATACACAGCAGGTTTGTCAAGAAATAAGTATTTCCAGCAAAGTGCTGCTTAACATAAATGATGTTGCTGCCTCTTTTCTTGTTTACAGGCATAAGAAAGCACTACATACAAAAATGAGCAAATATCATCCCAAGACTCCCAAACCTTTCCTCTCTTCAAATGCTTGACTATCTGACCTTAGAAAGACATTACTACACTGTGGCAGCAGTAGTGTTAATGAGTTTTAATATAATGATAGTAGAATAGGTAAAGAAAAAAGTTCAGTGAATACATGCATACCAATCAGAGAAGAAATTCACAGCTTGATTTAAAAGCCTTTGCAGTATCTGTTTACTTTTTATATGGCAGAACAGTGAATGTGGCATACAGGCGCTGAGGAAGAGGCTGCCTTACAGTATGCCTTCTGTCTTTGAGACAACTTTTAAGTGATACTAATGCAAGCAACAGGATAATATAAGAACAGAAGGCCTTCGCATACATGTCTGTATACTTTCATGCTTGAAGAGATTCAAGGCTCACAGAAAAGACAGATAAGTTAGTACTATATGCTGTGATTTTAACAATCCTAGAGTGCAGGTATTTCTGTTCTATACCAGTGTTACTAGTGAATTCTTAAAAGGAATTCACTTAAGGAATTTCTTTTAAAAGGAATTTCTTAAAAGGAAAAAAGCTAAGAATTGGCACCAAATAGAGACTCATCAGTAGTGCCTGCATAAAGCAATTTACATTTCCACTACCTGCAGAGTGATATGTAGCTGAATATATCTGCGTGGTGTGGAGACAAACAAGTTTAAGAAAAGCCTGATTGCTAGGTCATACACTGTAACCTTCTTTGCTCAATAACTGCCATTCTGGAGACTACCATTATTGCCAAATTAGCAAGTGCTAAAACAGAATTAGAGCAATGACTTGCATACAACATAAAGGTGCTTAAAACACTCAGAACTTGTGCTTTAGTGAGAGGCACTGTGATGCCTATCTCAGGCTGAGAAGGAGCAAAACCAAGGGAAGCATAATCATGGTGAAAAGCAGCAAAGTGAAAGCCACTCTGATCAGTAGAGTAAAAGCTGGCTCAAGGTCACTTCACTGCCTAACATCAAAGAGTATTGTTACCTTAACAGACAGTACAAAATGGCAAAGATTAACTGTATTTCTCCCTCACTAGCAAAGAAAGTTAAACTTCACCTGTATTCCACCATTTAAAAGGTGTCCTCATTTATTCAAAAATCTAATGAGAGCTTTTAGTAACAGATTAGTATCAAGCATTTAGCTGCCTCTTTCTAAGACTAATAATTTAGCCTGAAACTTCGCTGGCAACAGTGGAAGTTTCTCACTCCTACCATCAAAACCTAGGTGTGAAGAAGCATCTGAACCCAGGTAAAAAATAACTTGAGGTTTGTTTTTTTTTTTATTGATGCTTCAGTAGTAGCAATGCAACCTCATTAAGGGAACATTAAGTCAAGGAGTTTACATCCTTGCACATTCTCACCAATGAGAAGTTCATATTCTTGCAATTCAGCTTTTATTTCTTTTTTGTTACATTATAAGGCTGCAACAATCACACACTAATGCACAACAAAAGATACAGGAGCTGAAGACCTTCCCTAAGCAGGGAGACCAGTCCCCTTGCCTTCACAGCCAGCATTTATTACTGGATGCACAAGAGCTCACAATGAAAAACTACCAGATCCTAACTGGAGAAATTCCTCCCCTGCTTCAGTTCCTCTTCCATTTCCACAGACATTTAGCACTGCCATAAGCTGAATTTTTCCTCATGGGTTAAAAAATCCCCCAACAAACCAAGCTCCCCATAAATAAACCACAAAACTCCCATCTCATCTTTTACAAGCTATTAACAGGCATTTCTGGAAGTGCTTGGTGTGTGTACGTGTACATTATCTAGCCCTCCCCATATTTTGTATACAAGAATACAGTTTGGCAAAGAGAAATTTAACTGTTCACTTGTAAAAATGTTTCTTTCTACAGATTTTAAATTCTTGAGCCCTCAATTTTAGGGCTTCTTTGTAGCACAATGATAAAAAGTCAACTGATGTATGCACTCTATTTTTTTTTTAGGAAATGCTTTATGAATTACTTTAAGCATCACTACTGAATTTAGGAGAGAAAACAACTGACATCAGCAGCTGCCTACAACTGGTTGAAACCAACTTGCTGGTTCCTAGATGATATGTGTAACTTATCATCCTCTAAGATGGCTATTACACATACCTTAGTTTTTTGCTCAATGCCAATATGGCTAGCACAGATCTTTTTTCTTAATATATTAGTAAAAGTAAACCTTCTTTCTGTTCTTTTATTACTATTATTGTTAGTTTCAGGACTTTCCAGGCTTCTCTTTTCCTGCATCTGCACATTCCTTTCTTCCTCTTTTTTTTTTAGCCCAGCAGAAGGAACCATGTCAAAAGCAAGCTGTCAGTCATGAAAATCAAAGGGAAACAAATGACACAGCGTTGTGGGCAATGCAAGCCACCCCAAAGGCACATGTAGAGAGAGAAGCCATGAATCACTGCCACTCTAAATGAAATACTACTCCGAAGACACCCTAAAGAGTAAGCATTTTATATATTTATCATTCATTTTACTTTTAGATAACGATTCTGCTTGGAAACCAAAACCATAGAAATATACCTAAAGGATAATATTTAGAGGCACATATTTGTGTGAGCTAGACTAATTTACTATTTACTTTTTGAAAAATGCAGTGAGGTAAAAAGCAGTTATAAAGAAAAAAGAAGGGAAAGTGTCACCAAGACTAAGAAATTAGAATAAAGACAAAATTGCAATAGATTATAAATAGTCTGGCTGTGTTTAGGGCTCCAGTAAATACACACATATTCCTGGTTCCCACTGCATTGCACATGATGGAGGTGCATGTGTTGCTAGGGAAGAGAAATGGTTATGAAAACAATTCATCTTCTACCCTGTGGATACTGGGATGCTGGAGATAGCCCTTGAGTGCCTTTAGTAGGCAAACAACTATTTGCTCGTGAAACATCAAGGCTGACTTGTGGTAGGAGATATGCAAATAGCTTGGGTTTTATATCCAGATACTTCCTCAATAATCAATTGATTAAAGGCAGACAATGGATTAGGAAAGAGGAATTTAAAAGTCATTACATCATGTAGCTTGTGATTTTCAAATGAAGAGCTTTAATAGGACATTTCTGTAGAATAACCTTAGATCATACTGTAGCCTTTTCTTTGAGACTAGTTTACAGAGGTAGTCTAGAAAAGATTATGAAGGGTTTGATAAAAAGAAAGAGAAAAATCACTACCTTGCCCTCACATATTAAAGACAACATGTATCATTTTGCTCATTTTATACATCAAACTAAGCATTCCAAATTAGAAGCAGGAATACTGAACACAGAGCAACCCCACACCTGACACAAAAAAAAAAAAATCTAAGAAAGAGAAATCAAAGCATGGGTGAATTTAACAAGTTCCCTGATTAAAAGAACCAGCTACAGTCTTCAGATTTACAGATATTTCAATCTATTTTACCACATATAATGATTGCAATTTAGCCCATATTTGCACAGACTGCAATTTCAACTATGAATAATGGCAGTTCACAATTTGTAGCCCAGAAGGTATGCTGAGCTTTAGCCAGCTAAGGTGGAAATGCTTGGGATAAGGCAGCCATTAAGCAAATGCACTACTGTCACCTTAGAAATGTATGCTGGTGTCACCATTTTCTATAGTCTTATCACTAACAAACAACAACACTGAGAAAGAAGATGAGAATGTTTCAAAAAGAATAATATGTTCAGCATTAAAGGTCTCAAAATACTAATAGTTTCCACAGTGCAACAATATAAAAACTAAGAATTAGGAGCAAAAGAAGAGATTCAAGCAAAAGCAGTCAGAAATGGCACACACATTTCTAGGTTAATGCTGAAATTAGACAAAATGCAGCCAAGCCCTGTCTTTACATAAAAGAATGTCTGATGGTATCTGTTAAAATAATTAGCTTTCTTCATTTAGTTACAAAGGTTTAACCTCTTGCACAACCTTTCACTTCACAGTACAGCTCTGCATTTAGTGAAAAGTTTTCCTAGGCATTTGAATCCCTCCTCCTCCCTCCAGCAGGCTAGTGTTCTCTCTCTAGTTGGTTCAAACTGAAGCACTTGCCCTTCGAACAGGTCCCAGTATAAATTAAGCTACCTGACCTTCTACAAAGCAGGAGCTTTCTCCTCAAGGATATTTATATATCTCAAATTGATTTTAGATAGAGCAGTTACAACCTGCAAGAGGAAAACAGCTATAGGAAAAGCAATACTGACAGGAAAAAGTCCAGGTTTTAGAAAATATGATTCCCCGGGGATTTCAGGCACCTTGTAAATTGATCAGTCTGAAATTGAGTAGTAGTAAAAAATTCCAGAGCCCTGCGATTGCTTTACTTTTTACTTCCACATCCACCCTCCGATAAGGTCAAACATTTCAATCTGGCTTTAAAAGATAGGGAAATGTGACACCTTCTGAGATTAATTGATATAAATTACACTTCTCAAACTAAACCAACATTTTTGTTCCCAGGCCAAAGTTTAACACGAAGTGAGAGTCCTTGCACTAATATTTAAACAAAGTCAATTTAATGGTATGAGGTTAACATCTAGAGCATTACCTTTGACCTATGGGATGAAGGAGGAAACTTCTTCAGTAGCAGAACAGAAAAAAGCAAGCCAATTCTTACATTACTTTCATGGTTATGATCTATCTATTTTGTTAAGTCTTAAGCTTATTTTGAAATAAGCTGCTGAATAATTACTCCATCTTAGTCATCAAGCCTGAAATCGTGTTTTAAAAAATGACTAATTTAAATCAGAAGTAACAAATCAAAAGCATACAAGAAGTTCCTATTAAGCTTTGTTTTCTTTGCTAATCCAAAGCTCTTTTTTTTGCATTCTTTACATAGAAATACAAAAAGAAATTGTCTTACCAATAATTTTAGTCATAACTTATTTTTTTTTTTAAATTGGTATGTCCTTTTCATGTATCAGGTTTTGGCCTGAATACATTTTTACAAACACTCATATAAGCTGCATGTTAAAGATTGCTTTGAGCACCATTCAGGGATTATTTTAGGCTATAGCAACAACAAGGAAAACGATTATTGTAAAAGGCTAAACCAAAGCAACAAAGAAACATGCATTTCAGTTTTGCCAATTTAACTTGCACTTAAAAATTAAATTATATAAGCCACTTCCACTGCACGTGCTTTTCCTTATCTGTGAATATTAAGACTAAGAAAAGAAGTTGGATTTTTAACAGAATGACCCAGAAAAAAGGATACCTTTTGCTAATAATGGCACTGTTTTTGTACACCTGCTCACATTCCGATCAATGCATCCTACATGCTTGAGGTATTCATGAGCTATCTTTATTGCTAACCCCACCAGCACCAAACTGCCCAACAGCCACTCTAATTTAAGATGCTCTAAATATTGTTGCCATGGGTGACACATGAACATGGAGTAAGGCAAAGCTCTGCTAATAAAAAGGCTTTCACAGCATTTCAATCCTTGCTCATAAGTAAAGTTAAAATTTATGGCTTTTAAAATACTGGATCTGAGAGAGGTCAGGTTAAATGGCTGCTAGTAATAAAAGGAATCAATATGCCACAGCATCTGAAGCAGCCAGCAAACTAAATAAACACTTCATCCAAATCCACTTGGCCCTGAATTAAAAGAACATAAAATACTGTATTTATTTTGTTTGCCCTCCACCAGTTCATGGTTTGCATCACTACATCCGCTAGAATTCTACACAGAGCAAGCAACAAACATATGTTGGCCAAGTAGCAATTAAACTGTATGTCAAGGCTAGGAGCAATTAACTGGGCATTAACCTTATCAGGGAAACACTTCTGGATTAACCAACTACAAACAGGCAAACATCTCAGTCTGGGAAGATTCTGCATCATGTATTTACAAAAGCTTCAGAGGACTCAGACTTTCTTTCTCAGGCACAGAGTAAATGAGCCATTTTCAATAATAATCCTTTCTTTGCAAACCCAGAACAAAACCAGAATCACCTTTTCCAGTGATTAGTGCGTCCTATTAGCACAGAAATGCAATACCACTCATTCCTTACAGCACTTTAATATAAAGCAGACCAAAAGAAGCAGTGAACTTGCATCTTTTGCTCCTAATTCACATTTGGTTGAGCTCATAGATTGATTTCCAGAAGAAGTTATGAATACCTATTCTCTTCTGTTTATTTGTACATATTTAAATAGAAAGTGCATAGGTTAATTTTGAGCCTAAAAAATTAATGCACTTTTTGCTTGAAGTTGTCAGCAGATAACCTATAGAAAAGGCACATACACACCTGCAATCAATCTATCTACATATATATACACACACAGGCCATTCACAAAGGCACTCGTATTTTTGAAATTGCTTTGTTTGCAACTTTAATAATATTTGTCTTGAAACAGATTTGAAAAGTTGATGTCAAAATCCAGCTCTTTAATGGGGATATGTAGAATTTTGTCAAACATACTAGCAACTAAGAGAAGCAGTTATCTGGCACAGCTCTGACTCAAAATCCCTATAGAATTTGAAAGGATTATGTAGATTTTCAGCAAAAGTCCTCAGCAAAGGTTCCTTTTTATTTCCTAGTGAGATTTTTTAAGATCATTTGAATTATTAAGAATTTGATAACATTATTTTATTATAAATTCCTCACAGCTGAACCCACAGTTGTAGTGATAGCAGGTCTTTAACTTGGCTTTATTTTACACGGTTCAACTGTTTATTTTTTTGCTACCTCCCCTAAACTGTGCTTTGTACTGAAACTTCTTTGCTTGGTCTTGTATTCCAGAGATGACGATTGTTTTTAGAAAAACAAAAAACCCCTATAGAATACACATTCCTCTCGCCATATCTGAATAACTGAGGAGTGGGAAAACTATATTCTTCCAGCAGGGTAATAATTTTTGTTTCTCTATCCACCAATAACTCAAAAAGGACTGAAAGGAAACCTTTCAAATTTTGTGCGCAAACATGCTGTGAACTAGGGCCTTCCCTCAGCTTTTAGGAAAGGAAAGTTTAATTTTCACATGTCCAACATTAGTTGGATCTGGGTAAACTTGGCTATAAACAGGAATGGAAATACATACACATTCCCACAGGTACACGAGCACAGAATGATATTCCATGTGCACATTATCAGCAACTACAACGATCCCATCAACTGACATACCAGGAGCTTAGAAAGGAATATTCACACATGCTCCTTAGCCTATGTGTTTAAATAAGTTGCAAAGCTTAGTAAGAAACTCAGGAAGGCAGAGGGTCATGTGAGCAGAAAGAGCATATAAGATAAAAGACTTTAGTACTGAGAAGGTCTTAAAACATGAGAAGTATTTTCAGGGCTTTCTGCCACAAAACTGAATCCTTAGAAAAATCATGTCCAATTCATGGAATAAATGGCAAAGAATGCTCCTTCTAAACAGCTGCAGCAAAACTGTTCTGTAGTGTGCAAAGACACAGACTCCCACCCAATGACATCTGGCTGTCTTCTGGGTTTTTTAACAGACACAATTCACAACTGGATTAGAATTCCAGTCTTGCTTAAAAATAAAATCAACTTTAGTTTACTGGTTTGAGGCCTAGTATGTACGATTTACAGCTTTACATTTGTTTGGGCATGAATAGCACAACCCTTCCTTAAGAGGTCTGCAGCTCCCTTGCTAGATAAGTCATCATGTGTCATTTTAATGTAAAGGTTATTAAAAAGAAAAATAAAGCTGGTTTTGCAAATATGTATTTTTTGAAAACCTCACTACATTCTTGGATGTTTAGCAAAAGTGCACCTAGCCTTCAATATCCCCCATGGAATGAGGGACCTCCTGAAACCTCTAAATTCTGTTTTCCCTGCAGCAAATTTTAGTATACTAAAGATGTTACTCTATTAATTACAGACTTACGTATTTAGAACCTTTTCAATATGCAGTTTTGATCTGCTACAATGTGTTCAAATGGCAAATTAGAAAAGCAAATGGAACTGCTGCATGGAATAACTTAGAATATGATTTAAGTGTAGTAGCAAATGAACAGAAACTTTTCTTTAGATTTTTCTTATCCATTTTTCTTGCCTATGTACAAATCACATTACCTTGTTCCCTTTCATTTGCCCAACAAATGAAGAGCATATACAAACACGTTTCAAACATAATATGGGACCAGACTGCAGACACGTAGGGCCAAGAGAAGGAAGACTCATTCCAGCTCTTCTTGGCAACATCCCTTATCAACCAATGGGGACATTTCTGGAGATGGCTATCAAAGCACTATCCTAAATTATGATTAAAAAAAATTCCAAATTTCTCCAGGTTTAACAGGATGGTAAGCAGCAGCCACAATGATAATGGATACAGGTTACGCACAATTAAATTACATTTTAATACAGACAAATCCAAGATGGCTTATCCTAGAAAAACAAAGGTTTCCTCTAAGCTGGGACTCAATGTTACTGGAAAACACATACTTCTGCTCAGTGACTCCATGCACTCTTGAAGCATAAACCAAAGTCTAGTTAGATCAGGATGCACTTGGATAATCAGACTTTCAAATCAACCGTATCAGAAAATTGATAGACTACCATAAGTCAGGGGCAAAACTCAGTGCCAAATTTGATCTACTTCAGCTATTTGGTGGTAGGATTCTTAGATGAAATTTCAAAATCTGGTATTGCAAAGGCAACTGTTCTACAGGAACAGGCAGCTCTCACAGTGTTCTTTTTATAGTTCTACAGCGTTTAGAAAAAAATAACAAGTATTTACATATTTTTAAAAGAACACTTTTCCAAGTAACGTCTTTTACGTTGTACTTTTGTCTTATTTTAAATAACAGTTTCCTCCTCTGCTGATATTTTGCTCGGTCTTTTGACGGAATCCACCCAAAATATGCTGGACAATGCTAACTTCTGAAATACAAATCTGCAGATACGCAATTACAGCTTTGGTTTTGCTTGAGATTGACAGCTAACTTTAGTAGAGCCTGACCTGTAGCCAGAACACCTTCATGGAGACAAAGGAATTAGATTAATGTGCAAAGCAGGAGTTACGGTTGATCATCAGCCAAACAGGAAATAAACCTGTGTACAAAGAAATGCTGTCAGATACACAGCACTAATAAATAAAACCAAAATTTATTTTTGTTACCTTTTCCTGTTATGTCAATTTGAGAGTTAGCAGGTATAAAGTTTTTAGATCCTAATGGGATATTGCAAATGACATTGCTATTCAATACCCTGAATCATTTGCAACAATAAATGTCTTCCTAGTAATCTCATTTTGAATTTTATATTTGGCTTATTTAATACTAAAAGGAAGGCACATCGATCTCTCTTTGCCTTCAAAATCCAGGTATTGCCCATAAACATACAGTTTACTTACACATGAAGGCAAATATATTTGGCTATATATACACAGTCATACAACATAAAGGTATAAAACTTCATTCTTTGCAATCAAGTTGCTTCCTAGTTGCATTTCTAAATGCTATGACAGTATAAAAATTAGATACTACAACTTGTGCTACTTACCCCTTGGTAGATACAAAAATAATGACTATCACTAATATTCTTGAAATTATAAACTTTTGCTCCAACTACAATAAAAGCCAGTCTCATGAGCATGAAGAACAAATGCACACAAACATGTTGAACAATTTTGAGGATATTAAGTAACTCTGCCAGATTTCTCTAGAAATATCAGAACATCTTCATTTGCCTTTTTACAGTGGCTAGGTGCTGCAGTTTAACTTTTTCAAGTTGACTAACTGCATAAGAAAATAGTTCTCATGTTCAGTGATCACCCTGTATAAAAAACATTTAGCATCTATACAAGTATACTAACTTCTTCTTTCCTCTGTATCAACAGTGAACACTTACATCTGTATTCTGGCCCATATCTTACTTTTTGTCAGATATTTTTGCCTTATTTATTCCTTCTCTGACTGCAGGCCAGTATTTTCTTCACATTAAGAGGAAAATTTGGTTAATCTGTGAAAGGCATGCCATTCCATTTCCTCAAGACAATGCAAAACAAGCCATAATGTGGCTGAATTACTTCAATATTTATGTAATTCTTCAAACTTCACGCATACTATCACATGGTTAATCAGAGCTGCTCAGAAGCGTCTTCCCTCAACCTTTAATGTGTATGTCAATCCTCCCACTGGATCATGATACATACTATAGAATTTACCTCAGAGCATAAAACTAAAAGTCAGAAATTGAAACACTGAGGTTAATGTTAGTAGAATAAAAAAGTGAATGGTTCTTCTACTATATTCTTAATTGGCCTCCCTGCGAAAGAGCAGGCTCACAGGAAGGAGCAGGAATCTACTAGTTGTGTTCGCATTTTGCCGTAAGAGGAAAAGCAAGTAATGGATAATCAATCATAATTTCTTTTAACGGAAACAACCCTGATAAACAGTTATGTGAATAATTTTATTTAGTTTTGGGTTTTTTTGTTGTTGTGGATACTAAGAGTTTACAGTTTTCAAAGGGAAGCAAAAAAACTCAGGAGAAGCGAAATCTGTTGAAACGTAGCAGGTGAGTAAAAACTATTCTTGCCTTCAATCTTAAAGTCTCTGAATATTTGAAGGCAAAGAGAGCTCTTGGAGAAATAAGATCTTTATATCTTGTCATATCTCTATATTTCTCTTTGCACATTGGCATTTGGTGGTATCAGAAAGAGGAGATGGGCTATATAGACATTTTGTCTGATCCAGCATGACCACTATTATTTCCTTGTGATGGGATATAAATGAAAGGTGTTCAGAAGAAGGTGTCCAAAACCAATACCCCCTCTAAATAAAGATGACACTGCTTCCTGTTCTTATCAATTCTTCATTACCTGTATTATGAAAGCACATAGAACCTCTCTGATCATGGTCCAAAACCTCACTGCACTTGGCATTACAACAACTCAAAACAGACTTATATGCAGTACCTCTAATAGTTTTTGGTCAAGATGACCTGTATTTCTGCAATACCACCTCAAATTTTGAG